>JAJMJL010000002.1:600000-758046 GCA_030563645.1 Saturnispora halmiae | reverse complement strand
CCATTGTTTCCAACGTTGAAGAAAAGGCTGGTGACAGAGGTGCTCTTGGTAGAACTTCTGGTAACTACGTTATCATTATTGGACACAACCCAGAAGAAAACAAGACCAGAGTCAAGTTACCTTCCGGTGCTAAGAAGATCATTTCTTCTGATGCCAGAGGTGTTATCGGTGTTGTTGCCGGTGGTGGTAGAATCGATAAGCCATTGCTTAAGGCCGGTAGAGCCTTCCACAAGTACAAGGTCAAGAGAAACTCATGGCCAAAGACTAGAGGTGTTGCCATGAACCCAGTTGATCACCCTCACGGTGGTGGTAACCATCAACATATTGGTAAGGCCTCTACTATGTCTAGAGGTGCTGTTGCTGGTCAAAAGGCTGGTTTAATTGCTGCTAGAAGAACCGGTTTGTTAAGAGGTTCTACAAAGGATAAGAACGATGACTGATTCTTGTTTTCTTATAAAATACTTTTATACAAATATAATAAAGAAAGAATCAAAACTACTGATTACTGATAGTATATAAATTGGTGTTACTCCAGTTTAGCTGACAGGTGGTTTTCTATATATATTTTGTTTCTACATAGTGGATTATCCAATTCTTTGCCTGATATACATGGATTGACTTTATACAAACCTCTGCTATATTTTTTGTGTGTAGTAACCTATTATGAGTCAAGATTTAAGATATGATATTGCTTTTTGCCGCACGGCACAATGAATGGCAAATGGTGTAGCAGAACCATGGAAGTTCAGCTTGAAATTGATATGATTATGAAGCAATAATTCACCTTTAGCTGAAGAGCAGCACGGAGCATTTTCCCATGGATTGGAGTTGTTATTTAAAGGGAAAAGACTAATAACGGTAATCGTATAAATTGAAATACGGATTTTTCCTTCTTTTCTCTTTGTAATCTACACTTTTTTTTTGTTACTTTCAATTTCATAGAATCAAAATGGTACAACCCACGTGTAAAGACGTTTGGGACATCGATGATTTCACAAATTGTGCAAGACACAGGTATTTGGAAATAGGAGTCCCCGCAATATTAGTTGGTTTATCGATTATCTTATACATTTATCATATTATAAATACCCTAATTTTCCCGGAACCTTCAGTACAACTCAAGGTCGAAGAACAAGACGAAACACCACTGTTGGGAAATAGTCAGTGTGAAACCGATTTTTATAACTCAACAGAAATTAATGAAGACAAATCTAACTTTTCCGTTGCCGAAAGACATTTTGATATCAAATTTATCAAACCCGTTGACAAAAACGGTAAACCTATTGGATTAGTGAAATCTGTTTTCAGAAGTCCTATGGATAATTTCTTGCTAGCCTTCCAAGCAACGCTATGTTTAATCCAATTATGTTTTTCAGCTGCTATTTTTTTTATCGATGACTATCAGAAGGAATGGAACTCTCTTTATCCTGCAGTTGGCCATTCAGTATTCTGGGGTTACCAAACTATTTTGAATCTCATTCGTTTATTCCATATCAGACAAGGGTTGCCACAGTCTTTCCCAAACATTTGGTACCATACTTTCAATATGAATATCTTTTTTTGGTGTGCTTCATTTTTCCTGGGAAGATCTGCCATTTTAAATCATGCAAATTCATCTTATGTCAAATGGTTCTACATTACTGAATTTTTGATTTCAACTGCTATCACCACTTTACAAGGTTTTGATAAATTCAGTGACAGACCTGTCAACCTTTATATCATTGACGGTGTTAAGCCAACAACCGAACCAATGTGTTCATTTTTCAGTGTTGCTTCTTTCAGTTGGGTAAATGATATGGTTGCGCACGCTCAAGTTGCATCCACTAAAATGTCCGACATTATTGGTTTAAAATTAGAAGATAATGCTTATCCATCAATCGCAAAGTTTCATGAATCAAAAAAATTTAATAGTTTTTCAATCGATTTATTTTGGCAGTTCCGTAAGTTGTTTTTTTATCAATGTGTTTTAACAAGTGCTGAAGCTGTTTTAGTTTTCTTCCCTTCAATGTTATTAAAAACAATTTTGGATTATGTTGCATCACCAGAAGTCGAATCTGCTTCCCTAGCATGGTTATTTGTCTTCTTGATGTTTTTTTCTACTCCTGTTACTGCTGCAATTGGTTCTAGATGTTTGTTTATAGGAAGACGTATTTGCACGAGAATGAGAGCTATTTTAATCGGAGAAGTTTATGCGAAAGCATTGCGGAGACAGTTAACTGAATCTGACAAATTAGAAGAAGAAAAGTCCGATGATGCGGGTAGTATGCAAAGAGTAGATGAAGCAGAAGACTCTTCAGATTCTAAAAGCGATTCAAGTGATAATGCAGACGAGGAACCAGTAGAAAAAATTAGAGATATGGGTGCAATCATCAATTTAATTGCAGTTGATTCATTTAAGGTTTCTGAGATTTGTGCTTATATTTATTATTTTGTCAATTCATTTGTTATGACAGTTATTGCAATTTCAGTTTTGTATTCTTTACTGGGCAAAGCTGCATTGGTTGGTTCTTTGACTATTTTCCTTTTAATGCCTATCAATTACAAAATCAGTATGACCATTGGAAATTTGCAAAAGAAAATGCTTAAAGTGACCGATCAGAGAATTTCAAAATTGAATGAAACTTTTCAAAATATTAGAATTATCAAATATTTTGCATGGGAAACCAAGTTTGCTGATCAAATCATGCAAATCAGAAAAAAGGAACTAGATATATTATTCTACAGATGTGTGTCGTGGGCAGTGGCAGCTTTCATTTGGATTGTTACTCCAACATTAATTTGTTTGTCATCGTTTTATTGGTTCACTATTGTTGAAGGGAGACAATTAACAACTTCAATTGCTTTCACATCATTATCTCTTTTTAATTTATTACGTGTTCCGTTAGATCAATTTGCAGAAATGCTTTCCTTTGTTATCCAATCCAAGGTTTCTCTCGATAGAATTTCCGAATTTTTAAATGAAGAAGAAAGTACTAAGTATGAACAGTTATCATTACCAAAAGATGAAGATTCTCCAGATGTTGGTTTTCAAAATGCCACTTTCTCATGGTCCAACGGTAGGAAGGGCGATTTCAAGTTGAGAGATATTAATATTGAATTCAAGAAAAATAAATTAAATGTTATTGTTGGTGCAACTGGGTCAGGTAAAACTTCATTATTACTAGCATTATTAGGAGAAATGAATTTACAATCAGGGAAGGTTTTCTTACCAGGGGCCAGCCCAAGGGATGAATTAGTTGTTGATAAATTAACCGGATTAACTGAATCTGTTGCTTACTGCTCTCAAACAGCATGGCTACTACACGGGACCATCAAAGAAAACATTCTATTTGCTTCTCCATTTGATGAACACCGTTATAAGCAAGTCGTTGAAGCTTGTGGTTTGAAACGTGATTTTGAAATTTTGAGTGCCGGTGATGAAACTGAAATTGGTGAGAAAGGTATTACATTATCAGGTGGTCAAAAACAAAGAGTTTCATTGGCCAGAGCTTTATATTCTAGAGCTGCTTATGTCTTACTAGATGACTGTTTATCTGCCGTGGACTCTCATACTTCTGTTCATATTTATGAAAAGTGCATTACTGGTCCTCTAATGAAGAATCGTACATGTATTTTAGTTTCACATAATATTGCTTTAACAATAAAGGAAGCAGATCATGTTGTTATTATGGAAAATGGTAGAGTTAAAATTCAAGGTGAAATTGATTTCTTGTTCAAAGAAAAGGCTTTTGACGAAGACACAATTTCCAGTATTTTGCAATCCCGTTCAGTTTCAGCTGTCAATTTACAAGATCTAGTTAATAATGCAGAAAATCAAACAGTTCAACCTCAGTTATTGGGCTCAACGTTGGCATCTATTATTGCAGAACCTAATGCAGAACCACTAAACCAGGATGAGATTGCAGTCAATCCTAAATTGATTGAAGATGAAACTAAGGCCGAAGGATCAGTTTCTTGGTCAGTTTATCAAACTTATATTAATGCTTTTGGTAGCAGATATGTTTGGTCCATGCTTTTGATTGTTTTTGTTTTTGCACAATGTATCAATATTGCACAATCATATTGGTTACGTATCTGGGGTATGGTCGAGGATTCTAACGCAGGTATAAATTCATTTGCATCAGCTAAGATATCTAACCCTTCATCGTTTGTGACAATGTTGAAATCCACCTATGGTTCTATCAAAAATTTCCAATGGAATGAACCTTTGTTTGCAAGGTATTTTGTTGATTTTAAAGTTTCAGAATTGTCTCCTGCTCATACTACATTATATTACTTGGCGATTTACTCATCACTTGGTTTCCTTTACGCTATGTTTGGTGTCGTCAGAGTTTACATATCATTCGTCGGTGGCTTACGAGTCTCACATGAAATGTTCAAACAATTACTCCATAAAGTTTTAAGAGCTGAAGTTCGCTTTTTTGATTCAACTCCGATTGGTCGTATCATGAACAGATTCTCAAAAGACATTGAGGGAATTGATCAAGAATTGGCACCAAGTTTTGAATTACTGATTATTTGTTCTATTGCATGTATTTCAACTGTTATCTTGATCACTTTTATTACCCCTGCTTTCTTATTTTTTGGTGTTTTCATGTCATGGGCCATGTTTAAGGTTGGAGTTGCATATTTGTCAATCTCAAGAGAATTAAAACGTTTCGAATCAGTTACAAGGTCACCTATCAATCAACATTTTACTGAAACTTTGGTTGGTGTGACAACTCTAAGAGCATATGGTGACGAAAGAAGATTTATGGTTGAAAACATGTCGAAAATTGACGCAAACAATAGACCATTTTTTTATGTTTGGGTTAACAATAGATGGATGTCCTTCCGTGCTCAATTTGTTGGCTCAATGTTGGTTGTGTTTTCTTCTGCGTTGGCTGTATTTTATGCAAAGTCGATTGACGCAGGTTTAGCAGGTATTTCCCTTTCTGTTGCCGCATCATTTTCATCAAACGCTCTTTGGTTATTGCGTTGTTATGCAGATGTAGAAATTAATTTGAATTCAGTTGAGAGAGTTCAAGAATATATTGATACCGTTACAATGGAATCGGCACCATCAATTCCTGAAAACGACCCATCACAATCATGGCCAGAAAGAGGGGAAATTGATGTCCAAGGGTTGGCTTTACGTTATGCACCACATCTTCCACAAGTCATTAAAGGTATTTCCTTTCACGTTAATGCAGGTGAAAAGGTTGGTGTTGTTGGTAGAACAGGTGCAGGTAAATCAACGATCATAACAAGTTTCTTTAGGTTTATTGAACCTGATAATGGTTCCATTTTGATTGATGGAATCGATATTGGTAAACTTGGTTTAGATAGATTGAGAAGAGGTCTTACAATTATTCCACAAGAGCCTACTCTTTTTACAGGTACATTAAGATCAAATTTAGACATGTTCAATGAATATAAAGATATTGAAATTTATGAATCTTTGAAACGTGTCGGATTATTATCACCGGAGGAAGTGACTTCTATTAAAATCAAGCTAGAATCTGGTCATATTCCATCACATGAGACCACATCAGTAGCCGATGAAAACACTAATAAGTTTTTAGATCTTGAAAATGAAGTTTCCGAAGGTGGTAACAATTTATCCCAAGGTGAAAGACAATTAGTTTGTTTGGCAAGATCTTTATTAAAACAACCGAAAATTTTAATGTTAGATGAAGCCACTGCCTCAATTGATTACGAAACTGATGCTAAAATCCAGACAACAATTAGAGAAGAGTTTTCGGAAAGCACAATTCTCACAATTGCTCACAGATTAAAGACAATCATTGATTATGATAAAATTTTAGTATTGGATCAAGGTATCGCTAAGGAATATGATCATCCATATAAGTTAATCACAGATAAATCCACGCAATTTTATTCAATGTGTATGGATACAGGTGAATTCAGTGAATTAGTAAAAATTGCGAAAAGTGCATATTTGAAAACTCACAATGAGATTGAGATCGAAGAACTTGAATCTCCTGATTCAGCAGAGGCACAAACATCTACTGAAATTCAGCAAGCCATAGATTCAGAAACTGATTCCACCCAAAAATCTATCAAAAAAAAAGCCAATAAAAAGAAGAGCAAGAAGAGAAGCTAATACGATGATAAGCAGTCAAGTTTGCATTCTTTCGTAAATTTACATGTTTTTGTGTAAAAGAATTTCTTATATAAAATTATTTAAATATCTATTCCGAAATACAAAGAGGGCACCTGTCTCTCTTGAATCAATTTTTTAAACTTCTTGCTCCGTCGATATTAATAAGGGTGTAGAAGCTGAAATTTTTACCCATTTCTTCATTTTGAGCCCATCATATAATACAATTTCTTCCTCTTTCAATGAATAATTCATGAAATGAGGGAGAAACACGAACATTCCGTACCAGTACAGAAAACATAAACATAAAATCAGAATTGATAAATAAGCATAATTCGGTAAACCAGCAAATTCTGTATCTTGCTTAAAAGGGTTCAAAGGTCCAATAAACATAACAAATGAAAAAGATACCATGAAAAAAATATCAAAAAATGAAGCTTTTAATGAAGGAGTCAAATCTGGAGATCTTCTTCTGACAAGTAAAACGCCGAAGCAAATCAGTCCAATGAAAATTTGCTGTGGGTATGATTCTAAATTAATTGCATAATCAAAAATGTTTGCTTCAGTTGGAATGCTTAGCAAAATTGTTGTTAATGTCATTGGAATAAGAAGTGATGCCAGTGGCGCTCCAAAAGGATAATTTGACGCAAAAAAAGAAGAAAAGGGCAAAACCCCTGTTCTAAATATCTCTTGATTGAGTCTTGATATGTGATACACCACAACAATTATGTTCCCTGCCACTGAAAGTGCAATTGACGCTGTTAATATTTTACTACCAATAATTGGGCCAAACAATTTTTCAAAAAACACAGATCCAACCATTTCATCAACTTCAAGTAATTCTTCTGACGGGATGACGACTAAGTATGAAAAGTTAATTAATAAATAACATGAATTTATAAGAAACAGACCCAATGGGGTGGCAATTTTCATTGTTCTAGCAGGATTCTTGACTTCATTCATGACAACATGTGTTGTTTGCCAGCCACTTAAAGAAAATATAGCTTTCAATACGGCGGAAGTCAAGGAGCTTAGTGTAACTTCAGTTTTCATGGAAAAGAATTCATTATAATGTAAATTGTTTTTGATTCCAGTAATGCTTTTTGGTATTAAAATGACATAAAAACCCGTCAAGGAAATGAATGCCATAAGAATCAATTTGAGAAATCCGGTGGTATTTTGAACTTTGATTCCAGCCTTTGTAGAAACACCAAGTAGTAAACACGTAAAAAAGAGAAATGTCATACCAACAATTTTCACATGAGAATCAATGATTTCAAATCCAAATGCATATAAAAGGTATTTACCTAAAACCAAAGTATTGGCAATTAGATTTCCAAATATAATATTGAAACAATTGAACACAACTGACATCATCATTTTAGGGCGCAGATAAATATATTCAAGAAATACTTTCATCCCTCCGCTTCTTGGAACAAGTGAACTCAGCTCACCAAAACAAGCCATTCCCGCGTAACTAGAATAGCCTGCAATTAACCAAACCACAAAAAATAAGGCAGGTGATCCTCCAACATCTCTGTATATCATTGATGATACAACGAAAATACCAGAACCAACAATTCTTTGAATAATCATCATAACAACTCCAAAAACTCCCAAATGTCTTCCATGTGGTGTTTCTTCTAAGTTATGTAGATGATCTAGTGTATCGTTGCTTTCAATGGAGCCAAAGTCAGACCTCTTTGGTCTCTCTATATCTTCTTCACCATAGAAGTCCATGTCAATTTGCCCTTATCTGAAGAAGAAAATGATAACAAAAGGATCAAAAACATTTTATACAAGTGTTTATAAAACTTCCAAAATGTCGTAAATATCGTTAAATTTGTCTGCTACATAATACATCTCATTCCCAGTGCGAGTCTTTGGAGGGGCAAATTGAGCCATAATGTCTATTTCATTAGGCTCTTTGTTCAAAAGGATAACACATCCTTTATATTTTTCTTCTTCTTTCTCTGTCTCTTTCCCTGTACGATTAATTAATTTCAACAGGCGAAAATACTCCAAAGAAGCGTCTCTGTCATTGGTTATGATGATGAATTTGTGATTTTTATGCCCAGAATGCAACGATTCAAGTATCTTTTCTAAATTTTTATAATCGTTCATTTTATTACCCAGAATTGAATCATATTCCAGTATACCCATGGAATCAATATTAGGATCCAGACGATTTAGAATGGAAAGTAAACTTCGATATTGAATGAAAGGCAAAAAAGTCCAATCACGATCCATTATTAAAGTGAAGTCATTCTTGATATTCAAATTTTGTAAATTGACAATCTTTTCGTAGTTCTTTTTGGCAACTTTGGCATTTAATTTGAAAGATTTCAATAATTTCCTCTGGAACCTAGAATCGCTTAATTCTTTCTTGAGGATTTCAGTAGAATGCTCGTCATTTTTCAGATACCTTAGAAAAATTGATTTTAAAACACTTCTTAGATGTCCTTCCAATTGAGTTCTATTTTGTATATTTAGCTGTTTGTCATTAAGTGTATGCATTTCTTTATTCCATAAAACCCTCAAAGTTTCATAATCAATGGTATTCTTATTTTGTCCCGCAGGTATAATTCCCATCAACATGTCATAAATGTTTCGGAAACTGTCAAAGTTTTCATACATGACTTTATCATGTATGAAAAAATGACAAGGTTCTGATTGGATTTTAGGGTCTGCAGTGATCCAGTTAGTGGTGATCCAATCATTTATCATATTGTCATGTTCACTTCTCACTTCTAGAGAAGTTTTTGGTTTACTTGTACGAGTGATTTCATGCTGTTCCGGCCCTTGTTGAGACTGCCTTCTTCTCGGTACACGTAGCGTTTTTTTCAAGTTAAAGTTCAAGTTCCTTCGTTCTAATGTTCTTTTGTGTGTGTTTTGTGATTCAGATTCATTATTCTTTGTTTTCAGAGTATTCGACTGATGTCGAATGAAGTTATCAAGTTTTGAACCTAATCCAATCATTAAATTACCAGTACCAATATATCCCTTCGATATACGTACAATCATAGTATTATATTTGAAGAAATTACACCTCAAAAGAAGATTATTCTATACTGTACTGGTGAAAAATCAAAAATCTTATAATTCCTTTCTATACACACAAAACTACAAAATTGATAGATTAGATTAACTTGTTGTCGTTTCTCTTTTCTTCCTTCAAAGCTTGCAATTGTTTGATAACAACATCCAACTTTTCAGCCTCGTTTTTACCTTGTAAATCTTGGATATCTCTGTTTCTGATGTTAACAGCCTGTTCAGTTTCTTCTTGTTCACCTACAATGAAGATAAAGTTATACTTTTGAACTTGACCAGTTCTAACCTTCTTTTGCAAAGTGTTACCAGAAACATCAACATCAGCAAAGAAACCTGCAGAATGTAACTTTTGTTGAACAGATTGGGCATAATCAAAGTATTTGACACCAACTGGAACAACCAAAATTTGTCTTGGTGATAACCAGAATGGCCACTTACCAGCGAAATGTTCAGTTAAAATGGCAGTCATTCTTTCAACTGAACCTAAAATAGCTCTGTGAATCATGACAGGTCTGACAACTTCACCAGTTTCTTCCTTGTCTCTGAATTCTAATTCGAATCTATTTGGCAGTTGGAAATCCAATTGGATAGTAGCACATTGATGCCATCTTCTTAAAGCATCTGAGATCATAATATCAATCTTTGGACCATAGAAAGCACCATCACCAGCATTGATCTCCCAATCACCACCCCATTGTTTAAGAGCAGCTTCCAACTTAGATTCAGCGTTATCCCAGGTTTCCAAATCACCAACGTACTTCTCAGGTCTGGTAGAAAGCTCCATCTTAAAATCGAAACCAAAAATACCGTAAACATGTTGAAGGAAATCAATAACACCAGTAATTTCATCCCCAATTTGTTCTTGGGTACAGAAAATGTGAGCATCATCTTGTTGGAATCTACGGACTCTAGTCAAACCAGACAGAGCACCAGAAAATTCATTTCTGTGAATAACACCAAAATCAGCACACCTCCATGGCAATTCTCTGTATGATCTTTCTCTGGATTTGAACATCAAACAGTGACCAGGACAGTTCATTGGTTTCAAACCAAACTTGTCCTTTTCAACATCGAAAGTGAACATATTTTCCTTATAGTTATCCCAGTGACCTGATGTTTCCCATAATTTGGAATTGTACATATTTGGAGAAATAACTTCTTGGTAACCTCTCTTAACGTATTCACTTCTCATCATTTCGACCAAAGTAGAGTAAATTCTAGCACCATGTGGTAACCAGAAACAGGAACCTGGGGACATTTCATGGAAGAAAAACAAGTCTTGTTCCTTACCAATTTTTCTGTGATCTCTAGCAGCAGCTTCTTCAAGGAACTTCATGTGCTCCTTCATAGCAGCCTTATCAGGGAAAGAAACACCATAGACTCTTTGCAAAGAATCATTCTTAGCATCACCAAGGAAATAAGAGGAAGAGTTCTTCAAAACCTTGAAAGCCTTAATTCTACCGGTATGTGGAACGTGAGGACCTAAACATAAATCAATTAAAGGACCACATCTGTAAACAGTGGAAGAGGTTCCGTCTGGAACCTTGGTAGAAATGTATTCTTGCTTATACTTGTTGTAACTGAACATTTCTAAAAGTTCTTCCTTGGTCATTTCTAATCTTTCAAAAGGTTGTTTATCCTTGATAGCCTTTTGACATGCAGTTTCAATGTTTTTGAAATCAGCTTGTGTAACAACGGTTTTACCATCATCGATAGACATATCATAAAAGAAACCTTCATCAGTTGGAGGACCAAAACATAAGTGGGCACCATAGTGACATTCACAACCTTCACCTAAAACATGTGCAGATGAATGCCAGAAAACGGCCTTACCTTCAGGGTGATCGAAATCAAGGAATTCTAAGGCAGCGTCACCTTCTAATGGTCTTTCCAAATCCCATAATTCGCCATTAACCTTAGAAATGACTTGTCTTTCACAGAATGATTTACCAATTTCTTTGGCAATATCCATTGGTGAAGTTTCCCATGTAATACCTTCCTTAACAGTACCATCTTTTAAGGTAATCTTAATAGCCTTTCTTACTGCTGCTGCAATTTCGGCGTCTTTTCTAGCCTTAATTCTGTCAAAGATCTCAACACGACTATCAATGAACTCTGGCTTTGGGTCCAAATACACTGGTCTGGTACTTTCTCCATCAACTTTCTTGGATTTCTTTGGCTTTTGTGGCTTTTCTGACACGGCCAAGTTCTCAACCTTCTTTTCAACCTCTTCGGTAGACATTTTAGTGGAAGATATAACAAGAATGAAGAAAAGAGTGTGTGAGTAAGAGATGCTATAAATGAAAAATTTTGATGATTTGCAGCCGGGTAACTTTTACTTATTTGTATTTGTGAATAAAATGGCAACGAAGGTGGTTTCAGATGAGGGAGGCGGATTGAAAACCGCTCAAAAGGAATCTAGTGATGCTTCTCTTGTTGCTAGACTTGAAAGCAACTTGGAAAGTCAACTACAAGGCGTCAAAAGCACGGAAAATAGTTTTCCAAATAGGAAGTATAAAACAGAGACAGTGTTTGCGCCAGAATTAGAAGAAGTGGCCAATGACAAAGATGCTTTGGCAACATTAAGAGGAGAGGGTCGATATTTTGGAGTTACCGACCCAGATTTGGATAAACCAATTTGTTCAAACTGTCAAAGAAGAGGACATATTAGAAACCAATGTAAGGTGGTTGTTTGTCATGCTTGTGGGAAGGTAGATGATCATTATGAATCTCAATGTCCAAACTCAATGGTATGTTTGAATTGTGGAGAAAAGGGACATTTTAGAAACACCTGTACTCAGAAAAGAAAGCATCTGTATTGCCAAGAATGTGAATCTCATAATCATACTAGTGATAGATGTCCAACAATATGGAGAGATTATATTATTAAACCAGTGAATAAAGATACTAAAATCCCATATCCATCATCCTCAATATTTTGTTACAATTGTGCAGATAAAGGCCATTTTGGTGACGAATGTAAACTTCCGAGAACATCAAAAACACCTAACCTCAATGGATCTGCGTTTTCAGGTGAGAACCTACCAAAGAATTTAATCGGTCAATATTTTACCAATTTTAAGAACAATCACGGTCTGCATACAAAAAGAAGATACGAAGATGCATTCTCAAATTACAATTACATGCCTCCACCTTCTTATAACAGAAATAATAAAAGAAATGTACCACAAGGTCCATCAAGGTCAGGATTCTTACCTTTGAGACCGCAAGGTGCACAGAGATATGCTGGTGCTGGTGGAAATAACAATCATAACAATAATAATGGCTATAGAAATAATAGTTCATACAACAATAGATCAAATCACTATAAAAAACGGTATTAAATATCACCGTTGTATAACATATAAATATATATCTTACACTTGTATAATATCAATTTAATATAAAAGAATAATACATTATCTTTTTTCCAATCTTTTCAACATTTCACTTTTAACTGTGGTAATTGATTTTGGTTGTCCTGTTTTCCCGGACAACTCCCCAAATACTGGCCTCATTGCCTGCGCCAATAAAATGTCTGGGGACTTTAGAACTTGTTCCACTTTCTTTGCTCTTTCAACATTATACTCTTTGTCCCCATAGAATTCCATTACTGTACTCGAAAGAAGCTAAAGATAATGCAGGTTCATTTTTTTCGCTTAAGTATTAAGTTAATCTTTTATACAGTCTACTGAATCAAAATGCATGGTCCTTATCTGTTAGCTGGACTACATCGTGATGAATATCAACAAATTCGTTTGCTAATTGGGTGTACAATTTAAACTCTTCTTTAAGTGTGGAAACAATGGAATCAAACCCTTTACTAACACCGCCATTCTTGCTTAAATCGTTCAATGCACTTTCCACTTCCTGTAAAAGTAATTCATACTTATCAATTCTTGAATGGAAACTTTCCATCTTGTCCAAATAAAAGTTGTTCAAAACTTCATTTACATTTATTGGTACATCTTTATCTAAAGCCAAAGCTTGTTTTGTCTGATTCACATCATTAGTTGCTTGAACGAATGTCCTGATTCCATTGACCCCAATTATAATCTTTTGAGCGCCACCTTGGGTTTCTTGTTCATTTGTATTGCTGGACATTGGATTGGTCAATTGTGTAAATACTTTTACAATCTTTTCAACCCACTCATTGAAACTATCTAATGTTTTCAATTTAAACTCTTCAACAAACTTTAAATCATTATTCAACGCTTGATTCACTGTTATGTATTTCTTCTCCAAAAATTGGATATCACGAGGAATACTATCAATTAATTCTTTGTGGGTTTGTTCATGCCCTTTCAAATATTCAGCAACCGACGTTTGCGTTTGAATATATTCATCAATTTGTCTTAATTCAAATTGGACATTCTCTGGTAAATCACTTACTTTGGTCATTCCAGTAATCTGAGGTTGCTGAAGTTGGATCTGTTGTTGTTGCTGCTGTTGTTGTTGACCAAACAACCCCCCTGTAGATAACGCATTAGACTGTTGCTGTTGACCAAATAGACCTCCAGTAGTTAAACCGTTTGATTGCTGTTGTTGTCCGCCAAATAAACCACCAGTTGCGGCAGGAGCATTTGGTTTGGCACCAAATGAAAATCCACTGCTTTGGTTATTATTACCAAACAAACCTCCAGTACTACCAGCAACAGCAGGCTTGGCACCAAACAAACCACCCCCACCATTTGTGGAAGAGTTATTGGCAGTGTTGCCAAATAACCCTCCACCAGCTGGAGTAGCTGGTTTAGCACCAAAAAGGCCACCACCAGTATTTGAAGCAGCGGTGTTGCCAAACAAACCACCACCAGTTCCCGGTGTTGTAGTCTTAGCACCAAATAAACCACCACTTGTGGTTCCAGGAGCAATAGTATTAGAATTGCCAAAAAGACCTCCAGCAGCTGGAGCAGCAGGTTTAGCACCAAATAAACCACCACTAGTTGAAGGAGCAGCTGTTGCGCCAAAACCTAATGCAGGCTTTGCTGCATTGGCAGTTGAATTACCACCAAAGCTAAATCCTCCAGCAGCTGGAGCAGCTGGCTTAGCACCAAAAAGACCGCCACCTGTGGTACCAGTTGAAGAATTAGCGTTACCAAAAAGACCACCTGCAGAGTTAGTGGCAGTATTATTACCAAACAAACCACCACCCGTGGTTGTATTTGAAGCACTCGCGTTGCCAAACAAACCACCTCCAGTACTAGGAGCAGCAGCAGGTTTTGCACCAAATAATCCAGCACTTGAATTAGAAGCAGTATTATTTGAATTACCAAAACCAAAACCACCTTGTTGGTTGGTAGCAGCTACATTTGGCGCTGGGTTTGCGCCTCCAAAGCCAAACCCACCACTTGATGCAGCTTGGTTGCCACTGCTGTTATTATTATTTGATCCAAAACCAAATGCTGTATTTTGACCAGTTGCACCTGCATTGGCTCCAGTATTACCAAATCCAAACCCTCCAGATGATCCTGCATTTTGTTGTGTGTTATTTGCACCTCCAAAACCAAACCCTGATTGCGGCTGCTGTTGTTGTTGGTTGTTATTGTTTCCAAATCCAAATCCGCTGGTATTTGCAGCATTTTGATTGTTTTGAGCCCCTGAAAGCCCCGCTCCAAATCCACCCGCCTGTGTATTCTGTCCTGCTGATCCACCAAACGTAAATCCTCCGGCGTTGTTCTGATTTTGTCCGAACATTCAATACTGTTTACAAGCAAATCCGTACACCTAAATTTTTCAATATTTACTACCTATGAAAAAATGGAAGACACATAACTTCTTCCATAACAATCCAAAATGGGTACGTAATAAGCCATCAATCAGCTTAAACAAGCGACATAATTGACATATACTAACCATTGATATTCAAGGTATCCCTAAGTTTTTTAGATTCATTTCGGAACGATGGCCTTTAATCACACAAGAGATTGAAGGTCCAGAAATGATCGAGTTTGACAACTTGTATTTGGATATGAACTCAATTCTTCATAATTGCTCCCATCCTAATGAAGGAATTTCTCATTTGACCGAAGAACAGATATTTACAGCTATTTTTGGTTACATTGACCACCTGTTCAATCTTATCAAACCAAAAGGAGTATTTTATATGGCCATTGATGGTGTTGCACCAAGAGCTAAGATGAATCAACAGAGAGCAAGAAGATTTAGATCCGCAGTTGAAGCAGAAGAAGCATTGGAAAAGGCAATTGCAAGAGGTGACCCATTACCAAAGGAACCCCCATTTGACACAAATTCTATTACTCCAGGTACAGAATTCATGGCCAAGGTGACAGAGAATTTGAAATTCTATATTAATCAAAAGGTTTCAACTGATTCTAATTGGCAAAATATCGAAATCATTTTATCCGGTCATGAAGTTCCTGGTGAAGGTGAGCATAAGATTATGGATTATATTAGAGTTAAAAAATCACAACCTGACTATAATCCAAATACAAGACATTGTGTCTATGGTTTAGATGCCGATTTGATTATGTTGGGATTGGTTGCCCACGAGCCACATTTTTCAATTTTAAGAGAAGAAGTCACATTCGGCCGTCAAAGGCAAAAATCTTCAACGGATTTGGAACATCAAACATTTTTCCTCTTACACATTTCATTAGTCAGAGATTATTTACAAGAAGATTTCAAAGAATTAGCCGATGACTTGACTTTTGAGTATGATTTCGAAAGAGTTTTGGATGATTTTATTTTAATCATGTATGTCATTGGTAACGATTTCTTACCTAATTTACCTGATCTTCATTTGACAAACGGTGCTTTCCCATTATTAATTGAAACTTTCAAAGAAACAATGAGACGTACCGATGGGTATTTGAACGAAAAAGGTACTATCAACTATCCAAGATTAGCTATTTGGTTAGAACTGCTTTCCCAATTTGAGCTTGAAAATTTTGAAGCTGGTGTTGTTGACATTGAATGGTTCAATAAACAATTGGATAATGTTTCAAGAAGAGGTGAAAAGAAGAGAATTAGACAAGGAAAAGAAATTATCCTCAAGCAACAGAGAGGTATGATCAGCCGTATTAGTTCATGGTTGTTGGAATTGTATAGATCAAATTACAAGATCAGTGAGTTTTATGAAGATGAAACGAAGATTCCTTCAATAAATTTGGATTCTGATTTCTTCCAGAATGAATCAAATTTGAGCTTTATCAGACAATTTGGTTTTGAAGTGGGTGTTTTAATTATTCACAGTAAATCAAAAAATACTTGGGTTGCCAGATTAGACATTGATGGGATTGATCAAAACGAAACTGTTGATCAGTATGGTGAACGTTTTTCTGATTTGAAGCTTACTTTGAAGAGATGGCAAAACAGTGTTATAGTTGAAGATGAACAGACTCTACACGATGAAAAAGATTTGTATGCAGAGAAGTTTATTAAATGGAAAAATAACTATTACAAGGATAAGCTTCATTTTTCAATTGAAGATGAAGAGAAAATTGTTGATTTGACTGAAAATTATTTGGAGGGTCTACAATGGGTTCTTTACTATTATTATACTGGTATTTGCTCCTGGCCATGGTATTATCGCTACCATTACGCTCCGCGTATTTCTGATATTATCAAGGGTATCAACGTCAAAATTAATTTTGAATTAGGTAAACCATTCACTCCATTTGAGCAGTTGATGAGTGTCTTGCCAGCAAGATCCAGAAAATTACTTCCATCTGTTTATCATCATTTGATGACTGATTCAGACTCACCTATTATTGACTTTTATCCAGAGGATTGTGAAACTGATATGAATGGTAAGAAGGCATCTTGGGAAGCTGTTGTTTTATTATCATTTGTTGATCCTGATAGGTTATTGAAGGCTATGGAGGCACCTAACTCTAAATTGACAGCAGAAGAAGCCAAAAGAAATACATTTGGCACTGATTTAATCTACCATTTTAACCCACAAGTTAAGACCATTATTAAATCACCAATTCCTGCAGCATTTCCTGATTTTGATTCCCATGCAACTGAATCCAAATATACTTTACCATCAATGGAAGGCTTGAGTTACATTATTGGTCTATCAGAGGGTGTCAAAACAGGGAGCAAACTGCTAGCGGGTTTTCCAACATTGAAGACACTCACATATACTTCTAGTTTGGAGCATGCAAAATTGCTTGTTTTCCAACAACCATCAAGATCAACATCAATCATCTTAACTTTGTCTAATGAACACGAAGGTTTAACTGTTGAACAATTTTCGAAAAAATTAGTTGGAAAGGTGGCTTACGCTCAATGGCCTTATCTCAGAGAGTACAAGATTGAATATGTCATGGATGATTTGATGAAATATGAACTGGTGAAGTCTTCCAAGGGTAAAAAGATTTTCACTTCTAGTCCATTGGAAAGATTCGAAATCTCTGAATTTTCAAGCATTAAAAAGGATTGGGAATACATGATGCATGTCAAGAAAGGGTTAAGATTTGAGGGTGCTAAAGTTGAAGATGAAGAAATCTTGGAAGAGGATTCACAATCAAAGATCAAAAAATCATTAAATAATGAACCTATTGAAGGTATTGTATTTGCCAGAAAGGTTATCGGTTTAGCACCAACAAAAGAAGGGAAAATGAAAAAGCTCTTTTCTGACAAACTTGAAAACTTCCCAATCCAGTTAATTATTGAGAGTATTGAAAGTGTCGATGCTCGTTTCCAAGAAGTGGATGCAATTCCTATTGAAGAAGAATTCCCAGTTGACTCGGAGGTGATGTTTTTAGGTAATCAAGCGTATGGTGGACGTGGTAAGATAGTGGAACACGTTGATTCAAATAATGTTATTATCAGCTTAGAAAGAACTTCTATTGAAGATGAACCAAACTATGGTTTGCAAGCTGCAGTTAGAGAAAAGGAAGCATTCAGATATCACTCTGCTCAAGATTGTGCACGTATCCTAAAAATTCATCCAAGATTTTTCAGCAAGTTTACTTCAAGAATGATGGTAACAACATCATCAGGTGATAGAAAAACTGTTGGTATTAACTTAAAATCTGCTAAAAAGGGTATCAAAACTTTAGGCTATTCTCGCTCAAATGGAACATACTGGGAATTTAGTGATCTAGCTATTAACATTGTTCGTGAATACATGCAAAAGTTTCCAGTTATTTTCAAAGGTTTGGCCAGTTATCAAGGTAACGATATTCCTTTCATAAATGACTTAGTTCCAGGTAAAAGTGAAGAATGGATTAAATCCACACTTAAAGAATTACTGGCCTGGATCCGCGAGAAGGAAGATAAAATGATTTTTGTTTCTTTGAATTCAGATGCCTTGTCAAGACAATCAATTAATGCAATTGAAAATCAAATTATTCAACATACTGTTTCTGCAAAAAAAGTTTCAGTTAGAAACATGAAATGTCCAAGATATGCAATTTTAAACCCATCAAAAGGTAACTTGCATTTACAAAAGCAAAAATTCAATCTTGGTGACAGAGTTGTATACGCCGTTGATAATGGGAAAGTTCCTGCATTCAGTAAGGGTACTGTTGTTGGTTACAGGTCTTTTGAAACAACTGTTTCGATTCAAGTATTATTTGATTATCCAGTTTTAACTGGTAATACATTTGATGGTAGACTGGTTACACAAAGAGGATTATCTGTCGACTCTTCACTTTTATTGAACTTATCTGAGAAGCAGATGGTTGTTAAATCCCAAAAAAAGAACACCCAAAAATCTGCCACTCAAAAGAAGAAGGAGAAGAAGCAAGTTGAAGAAGTCAAAGAAGTCAAAGAAAGTATTGAATCAGTTGACAATAAAGTTACCAAAGAAGATATTGGCGAACCAAAAAACTCAGACAAGAAGAAGAAAAACGTCAAGATTATGACTAACAAGGATAAGAAACCTGAAGTTGAGAAGTCACAGTCAAATGCAAACTCTGCTACATCCGCCTCATCAGTAAAACATGATGCTGCTAAAAGAATTATGAACCAAATGCTAAGCGGTAAAAAGGCACAATCCTCTGCCAAATCAAATGCGCAAGCATTGCCATCAAAGACCAGTTCTGATGACTCTCAAAAGTTATTGAACATGTTGAAGAAATGATTGTATATTTAATTTTATTATTTTATGTATAGTATACAAAGGCACATATTGTTGCACTTACTTATTCAAAGATCATCGTTGCGTACCACATTCTTTTCGACATCATTGTGTACTTTTTCTACCTGTCTATCTAGCCACCTCTTTTCGTATCCATTACCTCTATCCACACCATCCCATAAAGCACCTGGTGCAATTCCAAATCTGTTCAAGGGATATAATGATTTATCTTTGAATAGCTTACGCCCGCATATACTGATATACTTTTCTGATGTCTCCTCTTTATCGAACTTTTGTTGGATTGATTTATTGAAAATCAAAGCAGGATCTTCTTCCCTAATAGAATCCTCTGCTGACTTCTCCAAAGGTTTGCTTCGTTTTTGCAATTCATTCTTTCTTTCCGTGTATTCATCTCTGTTTAGTAAAGCAATTCTCTTTTGTCTTTCGATTTCATTCTGTCTTCTCTTCTGTTGATGCGAAGTTGGCTTAAAATTAGTTTCCCGTCCAAATCTATCTCTATAAATAGGTTCCATTTTCCTATCTTTCTTTACAACTTTTTCATGGCCAACATGGCTTGATCTAGGTCCTTTAGGTAAATTGGAAGGAAGGCGATTTGATTGTGCTTTTGCTTGTATATTATCTTTTTTTGATAAGTTGTTAATTGTTTCCTGTGTCAATCTTGATTTGTCACTCAAAGCTTCCTTTTCAACTACACTAACACTCTGTTCTATAATTTTATTAGTCTCCACGTCTTTCCATCCGTCTTCATTCTCTTTAATAATTTCATTTTCTTCTTTTTGTATATCACCATGTGTAGAATTACCTATTCCTATTGGATTTTCTGTTTTCAAATCAATACTGTCCACCCTTCTCCGCTTCCTTGTTTGTTCTTCCTCTCTTATTTCGTAGTTTTCCTCCAAATATGACTCCAAATTTGACATTTTGTGGAAATGTGCATAATAAAGTTTATTGCAAGTGGAATAATTTAGTTTATTATCATCGATACACGTATTTTTAACCAAAATCTATAAAAATGGCCGCTAATTTGGACGATTGGAGGAGACTTAACGTGGAACAATATGACCCCGACTTTCAATATGAATTGGACCCAATTCCTGGGGCAAGAACGGATCTTACAGCGGGAGATATGGCCAATTTGGAACAATCTTTAAGACAATCAATTCAAAAGGGGTCGACCCTGGATGGTTTGAAGACCATATTCCCTTTCATTCCATATGGTGCAAGTGAAGATGTCAAGGATGCCTTTTTGCACATGTCATTTGAAGCATTGACATGTGGGAGATCCAGTGATATAACAACGGTTGTTTCGCAAATGGAATTAGATGATGTTGATAATGTGATCAAATTTTGTTATTCACTGATGAAGAAAGACTGGGCTTTGAAGCAATCAGGAGTTTTGCTTATCTGGATTGATAAAATTGTTGAAAAGTTTGGAGATGGACCAATTGTTAGATACATCTGCGATCCTTCCCAATTATAAATAAATCAACACTTTGATGAGTATATATATGTTTAATTCAAATGGATGACACATACATTGTTATGTTAGTCTTAGTTATTTATGTGAATTTTGTTTAAATCGGAAATTTTAAAGTATCCATATTATTACTATATGCTATTTCTTTGAATTTATTAGAGAAAATGCCCAAAAAGAAGTCCAGAGCCAAAGTAAAATCCCACAATCAACCTCAAATCAATGATAATGAAGATGCATCACAAAAAGTGGAAGTTTGCGATTCTCTTGTGGCTGAAGTTGACACTAATAATAGTGAAAATGAGGTGGAGAGTTTGGAAAAGGAAATTGAACAATCAAACCCTCAATTGGACCTGCAAATTGCAGACACGCCCAATCCTGCTTTCGTAGTTGACGATGAAGAAGATGAAAAGGATGACGGGGATAATACAAAGTTGGAGGAAGCACAACAAGAAGAATATTACGAAAACTCAAACAAGTCTTGCCAATCTTCTCTTGTACCTGAAAAAAACGTCACATCGGAATATAACAATAAAGAGCCCAACACGGAACCCAAAGATGGAACGATAATATCACTGGAAAGCAGGACAGATACGCATTCATTAATTGATAATGAATCTGTCAACAAAACTGGCGAAACTGGGTCGCTTTTGGATGTAAAAGATGAAACCTCGCATGAAGAACAATCAGATCTACAAAATGATCCCATGAACCTTGAACAATCATCTGTTAAAGAATCCAAAAGTAATGTGTTTAGTGACACAGATCAATCCACCGAAAATTTAATAATTCCACCAGTCTACAAATATATCAAAAACCCAAATACGGATTTGGAGTTGGAACAATTGACTCATGACTTTGCATATAGTTTGTGCGTGGTTGATTTTGATCATGTAAGGGGGCCGGAAATTCAGTTCTGGATTGATGATGATTTTGCAAACGCTGTTACAGAGACTCAAAGACAAGAGGTGAATAGAGAAAATATTTCAAAATATTCCAAGCTCTGGCCTCATCTGCCATTTGAAGCACTACCAGACGGCGCACATCTGTATGATGAGACTTTCACAAATTTCACATTGAGTTTTGACGCCAAATGGGGTAGACAGGTTGAGCTACCTTATGAAAAATTAGATAGCACAAATGATCCGTTAATCGATGTGGATGGCGCAGTAGCTGCGGGAGCACAAATTGTGGAACTGGAAAACCCTAGTGAATATATTGTCACTCTATTTGGTTGTGGATGTATTAGGCAATTGGATGCATCCAACTTGAAAATACATGATAATAATGTCAAGCGTGGAACAATTCAAAAATCCGTTGTTCTAATTACAAGAGAACCTCTGCCAATACAAATAAAAGAAAAATTAGGTGTTGTTACCCAAAGTTGGTTTGAGCAACATGAATTTAATGACTACGCTATTTTGCTATCTCTATGGAAACAAATTTCAATGTATTATAATGAACAAAGTTATGAATTGAAAACTGATGACATTTATGAAGAAGTGCCATCACCGACAATTAAGGAAAACACAGTTTCCAAAAGAATTATAAGGGAAAGTGACCTTTACATGGGGTTGAATTTTCAGCAAACTGTGCTGAAACTAAAACGGAATTTACTTGTTTTATTCAAGGTCATACTGCTAGGAAATTCGAAAGTTTTAATATTCTCAAAAGATTTAAATCTGCTTTCCAATATTCAATATTGCCTAATAGGTCTGATTCCAACCATGCTGCTCTCTTTACAAGATTCAGGGTTCCCTTTGCTCGATAGAGTTTCACAGCAGTGGGTGAAGAGCTCCAGTCTTAAAAGTTCTGATCGAAAATCAATTCTAAACTTTATTGGCTTACCTTTACCTATTTTCAGTAAGGGATCAATGTTTCAGCCATATATGACTTTACAGCAATTGGATTATTTGAGTAATAAAAATACCGAGTCTTTCGTGGTTGGTGCCAGTAATGATATTTTGCTTGAAAGAAAAAATGATTGGTTTGATGTAGTTATTTATTTGGACGAACAGGATTCTGGATTGTTTGGGTCTGGTGGGTGTAAAGTTGAGTTTATAAGCAAGGAACTAAAGGATATCACATATCTGACATCAGATGATAAACGGTTTATGGATTTAATCATAAATGATGTTGAAAAACATGACATTAATCAGTCAGCCGATACTTTAGCGACATCTGAGCAAAAGAATGTGAACTTTTCCAAGACTGTGAACTATAATCCAAGTATTGAAAATGGTAATTACAGAGGCGGTGATGATTTCATCAGATCTCAGTTTGAAGACTATTTAGTTGGAATGTTATCAACTATAAAATATGATCAATTTCTCAAAAAACACACTGGCTTGGGAAATGATTCAATGTTCAAGCAACTGGGATTAGATACTTTCACTAACGATATAAAAAAATTCAACCTCAATTACGTCACAAAATTTAAAAGCACTAGGGTAGGTCTTCGTTGGAATGCAACTACTGAGGATGAATTATTCAATTTTTTTGAGCCTAAGCATTGCGGTGTTGAAGCTTCAAAGAAGGAGAATATGTTTACAAGAATATTTACCAAAAAATCCTCACCATCTCCTCAACTAACTGAGTCTCAAAAATTTGATCAAAATGATCCGGAGATAATTAACAATGATACCAATTTACTTTCACCTGAACGCGAATCATCTCCGATCTCTAATCAATGGGGCTCCATAAGTAAGGAAGTTGGGGGCTTCTGGAAGCGTCTGTCCACTAAGTCCGAGGATAAGCCTCAAAAATCGGAAAATTCACCTGTTTCGGAAAACCATTCTTTCATCCCAGAAAATGCACCATTAGAATCACATGAGAATTCTGATCCCAACGCTGAAGAGATTGAAGCTGTATCTACAGCCGCTGAAAAGTTACGTGGTTTTTTTGGATGGTAAATTTTTTATAACTCTATTATATAAAGGCTAAAAAATTCCACGCAATCTAATCTATCCCTCTCCATTTATTCTTTTAGCATCCTTGCTTTTGCCAGATGCATACAGCCCAGGTGCCAGTTTCTTTTGGCAATATAGCCTTTCTGATATTTCAAGCGGTGTTACAGGTGATGCTAATCGCAGTAAGTGGGTACTGGGCGGCTCATTCGGGGCGTTTGAACAATGAAGGGATCAAAATGTTATCCAAATTGAACGTTGACTTATTCACACCGGCGTTGATTTTTTCCAAACTTGGATCATCACTATCACTTCAGAAGCTTCTTGAAGTAATCATTATTCCAATCTTTTTTGTCATTACCACAGGAGTGTCATATTGTTCTTCATTAATCGTTTCAAAATGGTTGAGATTGACCAAACCAGAATCAAACTTTGTGACCGCCATGTCTGTTTTCAGTAACTCCAATTCACTCCCAGTGTCATTGACATTGTCATTGTCGTATTCCCTGCCCAATCTGGAGTGGGATGACATTCCAAATGACACACCAGACAAAATCGCAAGTAGAGGGCTTATATATCTTTTGATTTTTCAACAATTGGGACAAATGTTGAGATGGTCTTGGGGTTATAATAAATTACTTGTATCTCAACCACATTCAGTGGTTTTTCATCGCAAACTCTCCATGCCTGGAGATGAAGAAGAACATCGCACAGAGGAATCTTTCACAAACCCAAATAGATACGAGCACTTTGATCACGACGATGATGATGACAGTGAAGCTTCAACTCCACTATTGACGGAGGATAATGAATCCAATTCTCAATCTTCAAATGAAAATGATATTGTCAAGAATGTTCGTCCCAAGTTTTATGTCAGATACTTCAATAAATTTATTGGTTTTATGAATCCACCTTTATGGTCTATACTATTGGCTTTAGTAGTTGCATCTGTTCCATTTTTGAAATACCAGTTTTTTGAAGCTAATGATTTCGTTCAGCGCACTTTGTCATCTGCAATTCGGCAACTTGGGATAATATCCATTCCAATTATTTTAGTATGTTTAGGGGGTAATTTGGCTCCAAGCTCTGATATACCTCCAGCCTCACCACATGCTAGTAAAATGATATTGGGCTCATTGCTTGGTCGTATGGTTTTACCACCAATTGTTTTGTTACCGTTGGTTGTTTTCTCTGTCAAATATTTGCCATTAAGTATTTTGGATGATCCAATATTTCTTATTGCGTCATTTTTATTGATCACAGCACCACCTGCAATTCAATTAAGTCAAATCTGTCAATTAAATGAAATATACCAAAAAGAAATGGTGGGCGTGTTATTCTATGGCTATGTTATATTATCTCTGCCGGTCACAATAATAGTTGTTACCTCTTGCATGTACGCAATGCAGTGGGCTCGTGGCTAATTACATTTCTTATGATGATTTTTCTTCCATCTGTTTTATCAAAAAAGTTTGACCTTTTAAAGTATTTTGTTTACTACATAACCATTCTATTCAATTTCTCTTCAAGAGAATCATTTTCAACTACATAACCAATTTTTTCACGCCATTTTTCTATACCATGAAAGTCAATTTCTTCGACCACTTTTTGCTCTATTTCAGAATTGCCATAAGATAAGGAAAACATTATCGACTTTGACATTTTTGCCAACACCCTTGTGATCAATGTAATTGACCTTCCTTTACTCATGTAATATTTAAACAGATTTTTTCCAAAAGAAAGCTTAGAGTCTCGTGACTGTTCCATAATCATATGAAAATCTTCATATCTGATTGGCAGTCCCATTGATCCTAGCCAAGTGAACAGTCTAAAAATTTCATAATTTGTTTTCAGTTCTTCTTTTGATCTTGAACTATCCAATAACACAGAAATCTTTGCTCGTGTATTTCCATTGGGCAAAATCCTGTTTTCAATATATTTTACAGATTCTCCAAAACTAAGCGATTTGATAAAACCAAAATCAATCATTTCATCTCCAGTTAAATTATTTGAAAAAGAGTAAATATTTGTAGAAATTTGTTCCCAAAAGCTTTTATGTTGAAGTACTATAAGTTTTTCACCACCTGATATTGAAAATAAATCCATTGATAGACTTCTACTTCCTATCGTTTTTGATGATAAATTATTAGATGAATTTTCAGAAGTAATAAATTTATCAATGAGCTTGTTATAGTCCTGCAATTTCAATCTTTCAAAAAACTGATGGAACCATTCCATCAATACTAGGTCAATTTTATTGTCCAAAGTTTCACTGTCATATAAACTATTGACAATTGTTATGCCGATTCCTTGAGTTTTTCTTGTTGATTTATAGCCAACCTGAACGATGTATCCCAATTGATACTCACCTCTAAGCTTACTGGTTAACGTGGTGGTCATAATATATGAAATGAATTTAGCTATTGTTCTATTCCTTAAATCATTTCTTAAATTTGTTTGAATAAAATAAGTAATTGCATTAGAGGCATCATTGGTTGATGAGTGAATCTTGTAATTCGAGTTTTCTGGCAACAAGACGGTAGTTGTTTTATAATTTTGACTCTCAAACCGGCTAGCTAATTTCGTCACTTCTGGTATTATCATATTCTGATAATCATTTGAAGAAATATCTCCTTGTAAAAATGAAGTCAAGTAGCATGCTTCAAATATATTTTTAATGAGACTAGATACATCCATTTTAGTTAATTTCATATAATTATCAATTCTTTGTTCAATTGGATACACATTTTCTTCCAAGACTGCATATAATCCAAAATTACTCAAAATACATGACGGCATTGAGCGAATTTCTTCTAGACCATTCATACATAGTCTTCTAAATTTTTCAAAATCCACATCACTAACAAGCTGCGCAAAATTTCTTACAGACAATTGTAGTTCATCAACAATAATTGATAGTACGGCATGAATTTTTGATTTGGGCCCTGAAACATGAATTATTATCCCTCCATCTATTCTTGTGGAAGGAATAAGCGAATAACTGTAGTTAACTTGCAGTGCGTTGTAAAGAACAGTTTTTAACTTTGTGTTCAAATATGAAATTAAAATTTCCACTGAATTTAAAAGACCAACAGAGTGATCTACTTTTGTTGGTGTGAACATTACGGTCAACAACACTTTGTTGGTAAAAATTACATCTGTTTCTTTTTTGAACCAAAACTGGCGTCCTTCATCATAATAAGTTAATTTAGGTGTTTCTTCAAAACCCGTATTTTTTATTGAATATCCAAGTGAAGTGTCTGAGAATATCGTTTTGCTTGTTTTATTGAGAAGAACCGATTGATAATTTATAATATCCGGAGCAAACCTATTTGGTTCAGGTAAACCCAGGGAAAATGACTCTTTTGATGTAAAATTACAAATGGAATCATCAAAATCAATAATCGAATAATCCAGCTCAAAGTATTTGTCAGTATGATTCGAAGCTGAAAATTGTTTAAAGCATTTGTTTTCTCTGAATTTGGAGGAATCACCAGTGAATGAAAGAACGCAATTTTGAACTGTTATAGATTTGCTCATGAACTTTGTAAAACTGCTTGCTTTTTTAAACCAAAATTCCTTGGCCTTAGCAGATTCTTTATAACCGCCATCAAACCCTTGAACAGAATCATCGTATACAGTAAAATCTGTGTTAAACCATTGTCCAATTGAGTCTAGATCACTCATCAAAAGGCCACTTAACTTTTGATTTTCAGAGGCAGAATCAACAATGGGTTCACTATAGAGAAAATTGTACAGACAAATACCATGAAATTGAGACATCGATTTGGAAATATGTTTAGTGAATTTTGAGTTTGCATTTGTGAACAAAAAAATATACTCAAATAGTAGACGAAATACCTCGTCAAAATCATCTACACCTTTTGGTAATAAACCCAGTGTAATTTCCAAAATAGAGGTATCAAACGAAATATTTAAAGAATTGGTCATTATTGAATGAATGTATTCTTTTTTCTGTAACTCCAATCCAAGTGATCCATTGGTCTCATCACCTAAAACTTCACAAAAAAAATCCATAAAGAAAGATACATCTTTCTTATCCAACCCGGAAGATTGTTTTGAAATTGGAAATCCCAACCTGACCAATCCATTGGCACAAGAATCCATCTGAAATAAAACTCCTCTACCTGTTTGCTCTCTAGTGAAAACCCTTGAATTGTATTTATCTTTCCAGGTGCTGGTATTGATATTAAATTCTTTAAGCTTACTTTTAAGTTTGACTTCACTATAATTTTTTGTACTAAATAAACCATTTTCTGTAGTTATACCTATAGTACCAAAGTAAGAAGAGGCAATCTTTTTCAAATAATTCAATGACTGAGGTCCACGGATCACTAAAGTCATTTTATCTGGTGTATAATTTTCTTTAAAAAATGCTTTTAGCTCACTTTGGATATTGTACTTATTGATTGTTTCTGTCAAAGAATTGAAATTTCCCGTGGAAAACCTCGAGAATTCATTTTCAGCATTTGCCAATATTTTATAGCCGTAGAACGATACTCTATTTGGGGAGTCTTTGTTATTTTTATGTTCATTATCAATTGCGCAGATTTCTCTTGTCAAATCTTCGATACTGAATGATGGTTCGTTAAAATTTGAACTGAAAATGTCCAGTATCTTTTCAAATGTATTGCCATGTTTAGAGTTGGTTATAGGTAATGAAAAATAGTAACTTGTGTTTTCGCTGTTTGTAACTGCGTTTAACATTCCACCTTCCTGTTGAACCATTGTGCGATATTTATCTGCTGATGGATACTTTTTTGAACTAACACAAAGCATGTGTTCACATAAATGTGCTAATCCCGGAATATTTTTTGGATCTGAATGATGACCTGCTGCAACAGTTAGACAGCATGATGCAACGTTTTCACTTGTGTCCGTTATCACTAAACCAAGTATTCCATTTTTCAATTGAAAATATTGATATGATCTGTGTAAATTGCAAATTGAAACTGGAAAAGCGGCTTCAAATTGTCTATAGCCCATTGAAATCTCCTAATATGGCCATTTTTTACTATTCATACCACCTCATATCTTCTACTATGAGACTATTTATATAATTTCACGTTTAGTTAGAACCTTGAGCAATTTCCTATTTAGGATAAACGTATCATGCGCCACGATTTTGAAAATCGTGGCGCAGTTCATGACAATCAATAAAAAGTCAAAGCCTATTGAGATTTAGCTAATAACAGATATTTGCCACTCATCCAAAGGATATGTCGAATAACCAGGTTTCTGTGAAGCTTGTTCTCTTAGGAGAAGCAGCTGTTGGGAAGTCATCATTGGTGTTGCGATTTGTGTCAAACGATTTTCAAGAGAACAAGGAACCTACTATCGGGGCAGCGTTTTTGACCCAGCGTTGTACAATTGGTGAAAAGAACATCAAGTTTGAGATCTGGGATACAGCAGGGCAGGAAAGATTTGCTAATTTAGCACCATTATATTACAGAAATTCACAGGCTGCCTTAGTAGTATACGATGTGACCAAACCAGCATCTTTTATAAAAGCAAGACATTGGGTTAAAGAATTGAAAGAACAAGCCCCTAAGAATATCATAATAGCATTATGTGGAAACAAATACGATTTGATTTTAGAAGAGGAAACGGGATCTGAGATCGAAAATGCAAGGCAAGTTTCTATTGAAGAAGGACAAAACTTGGCAAACGAAGAAGGAGCACTGTTTTTTGAAACATCTGCAAAGACGGGATATAATGTCAATGAAGTGTTCATCACCATTGGTGAAAACATCTTAGATAAATTGAGCTCTGCACCAATCAATACCAATGACTCTTTAAGTGGGACTACCCAAACTAGAATTGATTTGAATTCCCCATCAACTTCAACAGCTAATGATAACCAGTGCGCCTGTTAATTTTGATTAGCTGGATATAAATATCTCATAACACTCACAGTAGCATTATTTAGTTCGATTTTTTTTATTCTATATCAAGTTTGTGTATTTTCTTTTATTCTCTCTTTCTATTTTAAATTCGAATTCAATTAAATTCATTTGGAACACTTGTATAAATATCAATAAGAATTCGGTAAATTTTACTATTAAAAGTCATATTGCCATTGCATATGTTTTAAAAATACAAACAGAAATTTCATAATTTTGATTTCACGTTTTTGTCTAAACCACCAGCAGTTGCGTTTCTATTAATCTCTAATTTTCCATTAGATTTAGCGGCCAACTTCTCATCATCGTTGAAAAATACAACTGTAACTGTTAAATCATCTCTATATCTTCTGCTTAAAGGGTAAGGGATTGAAACTAACAAATTAACATCTTCTTTATTTCCACCATTGCTCAATGCATTTCTAATTAAGTGAGTTGAAACATTTGGATCTTGTAAAATATAGCTACTCATATCACCCTTTCTTCTAATTCTCTGCTTAGGTTTACCTGATTTGTCAGAAACGTCAATTACTTCTGGTAATGACTTATCTTTTGAAGATGGCCACATTGATGAGAAAAGCCCAGTTTTAGGCTTGACCATTTTTTCGTTCTCCATCCATTTAACAACTAGACCTACAATCTCTTCATTTGACAACATTTCATACAGCCCATCGGATGCCATAACAAGAAAATCGTGCTTTGAAGGTGAAATCTGATGTGTGGTAATAATTGGTTCAGCTGTAACATAAGGAGGAGTCTTCAAATTAGCTGGACTTTGTCTGCCAAAGAACTTTTCATACACTTTCAATTGCATTTCCTTTGACCATTTATATCTAGCATCACCAAATGCTCTGGAAGGTTCTAAAGAACCCAAAACTCTACCGTTACGTACAACATTTGGTTCGTTTGGATGTTCACTTAACAATTTTGCAACTTCTGTTGGATTGGAACCAGTTTGATCAACAGAAAGAGCTTCTACTGTCCATTCTTTTGTTTCCTCATCTAAAGAACCTAAAAGTGCACGTGAATCACCAGTCACTGCAACTTTCAACATTTGTGAATGAGTATCATAAAATGACATGAGAGCACAAGAACCTGATAAAGCAGGCATCAACAATTCTGCAGCTGCGTTTTTATTTGGGTTATCTAATAACTTTTGAACGTTTTTGTTGACAATTTCATCGTCCAATTTCAAAAACCCTTGCTTGATTGCTTTATCAATAACTTCATTTGATGGGATCAACCTCAAATTTTTATCGCTAATTTTAAAAACCGGGTCCAATTCACTAACTACGTAATCAATCAAGTTATCTCTTAATTTAGCACTTGTATTCCATCCAGCATGGCCATCAAAAACAGTCCAAAAATGCCAATCTGAATCAACTCTATTTCCTTGATTAAACATATCTTGAATCGGTACTTCAACTATTTTTTCCGATCTATCGTCTTCAATAGGATTATTTGATGGTAACTGAGAAATGTCGTATCTCATAACACCTTTACCACGATTAACAAAATACGATTCCTCGAATTTACGCAAACGACGGTCAACTTCTTCATCTGTCAAAATTGAAAGACCTTGCTTGTTCTGTTGTTCACTGGACCCCCCATTGATCAATGAGTTGGTTGTTGTAGTTGAAAATGATCTCACATCATGTTTTGATTCCGTTGCTGGTGATGTATTTGTTGTTGCCACCCCTGATGGGAATTGATTGTTCGGTTGTGAATCAGAATAGATCGATTTACCCATAAAAAAATATGACCCTGCAAGAACGAGGCCTGACACAAATGCAATCTTATACTCCTTTCTCATAATTGTATTTGGGATGGTGTTTTGAGTTGAATGGGACTGGAACGTGAAATATGTCTTGTTTGCAGCGCTAAAACGACGAATTGATGTTTTATTTGATGTTACTGAAGATAAAGCCTTTCTCTTGAGACGAATTGCAATCATTATCCACCAATTTTATGGATTGATTAATATGAATATGAATAATATAAAAATAAACACCATAGAAATGGTCCAAATTCTTCGTTTTTCATTTTTCTTGCTTTTATATAAATCGAACCATCAAAGAACGTTGTCATAATACGCATATTCACAGATTGATGCCTTTTATATTCTACAAAGTGTAATTTCCTGCCTATTTACGGCCATAGTAATCCATTTCTGAAGTATTACGTCAGCGATTGCGTAACACATTACGTAATCGTGGGTTTTTTTAAAGCGAATAAAGCCGTTAATAAAATTTTTCAGTCAGAATAATCGTTGAACACTCCTTTTTCTTTGAATTGCGATAGAAAATGCCTCCAAAAAAGAACAACAAGAACCAGCAAAAGGATGCCGAAAAAAAGGCCAAACAAAAGGCCAAGGCTAAGGCAGCAGAAGATAGAACTTTTGGGTTGAAAAACAAAAACAAATCCAAGAAGGTGCAAGAACATATTGCCCAAGTTCAATCATCAGCACCATCGGATGCTAGAAGACAGTTGGATTTGCAAAAGAAAAAGGCAGCAGAAAAGAAGGCAGCAGAGCAAGCTAAATTGGACGCATTGAAGTTGATTCAAAGTTCAGTTGCTATTCAGAAAGTTCCATTTGGTGTGGATCCAAAATCCATTCTTTGCCAATATTTCAAATTGGGGGTTTGTACCAAAGGTTCTAAATGTAAGTTCTCTCATGACTTGAATGTTGCAAGAAAAGCTGTCAAGAAAGATTTGTACACTGATGATAAAGATACAGAAAAAGAAAAGAAGTTGAATGATACAATGGATGAATGGGATGAAGAAAAACTTCGTGAAGTCATCACATCCAAACACGGCAATCCAAAGACTACAACCGATAAGGTTTGTAAATATTTTATTCAAGCAGTTGAAGATGCTAAATATGGTTGGTTTTGGCAATGTCCTAATACTGATACAAAATTGAAAGTTGAATGTAAATATCGTCACTCATTGCCACCAGGATTCGTTTTGAAAACAAAGGAACAACGTCGTATGGAAAGAATGGCTCTTGAAAATCAACCAAAGATTACTTTAGAAGAGTTTATTGAGACCGAAAGAGACAAGTTACCAAAGACTGGTTTAACTCCAATTAACCCAGAGTCCTTCTCTAAATGGAAAAAGGAACATAAACTTCAATTATTGAAATCCAAGGATAAAAAGAAGTCCATTTTGTCCGGTCGTGAAATTGTTCAAAAGAAATATGCTGATAAAATGTTCAGAGATGAAGAACTTCTTGCTGAAAATGGTACTGAATTTGACATGTCTGAATTCAAAAAGGCTATGAGTGGCATTGATGAAGATGCAAATGAACCAAAAATCAAAGATTATGGTGATGGTACAAATGCATTTGCTGAAGCAAACAAGGTTGATTGATTAAAAATGATTCTTTCCCGAGTTTAGAATGTGGGTTCTTAACTATACGTTTACTTACTTATTTATGTAAATTTCATCTAAAATAATCTTGATACTTTCATCATGAAGAGAATCGACGTTTGACCATAATTTGATATCAATCGTCTGAGGTACTTCCGTTAGAACTCTTTTTATTTTCATCCTCCACATGTTTCCTCTTCTATCGTCAATCAAATCTAGGTCATCTTGGTGATCAATGCCGTAATCTAGTGCTCCTGTGTCGATCGTATTTGAGTTCTTTTCATTTTCTTGGTATTCTGAATATTGATTTGATTCACCAAATGAATCTATTTTCGAGTAGAGACTTGATGTTCTTGGGTAACTTCCAAGGTTTTTCTGTTCATCATAAAAAGCCTGACTATTCACTCTTTTCGGTAAAGGTGGAGGTACTTTTTTACCATTTTCGTCATGTCCTACAGGTAATTCTGAAAGCTTATCACCCACTTTCATAAATTTTGATACTCTTTCTTTGTTCCAACTTTTTTTCCTGTCATTTATAGACTTGGTAGATGATGAATAATCGTCGTCAATTGGCGATGAGTTTTTTGTATCATTGTCTTCTGCTTCAAAACAGTTCCGAGGTGGTAATCTCTTTCCTTGTAATACAGTGGGCTTTTTAGGAACTAATGGAGCTAATTTTGTTTTTGGCTGAACAGCACTATCTAAAGCAATATAGTTCTCATCAATGTCATTTCCTGAATTTCGTTTTTTATTTTCAATTTTACTGGAATCGGTGTCTACAGCTTCCAAAACCGTTGCAGATAAGAAATCTCTCGAAATTTTAGTCGATGAACCTTCTTTGCCATTCACTTTATTACTCTCTGAAACCGTTCCTGCTGAATTATCATTGACCTCATTTTTTCTTGAACTCAGCATTTGCTGCAGCTCTTCTAAAACTTCGTCATCTTTGCCTAATGAACTCAAAGAATAAGGAACAACTCTAATATAAATGGCTTTAATTTGAGATTCAAAAGCAGGTAATAGAGACAAATAAGCTTCTAAATCTTGTTCGCCTGAATCGCCAACCAAAATAAACTTCCGATGTTTGAAATCATTTAATAAATTGACCATTGAAGGTCTTTTTCGTTCAGCACTAGGCTGAGTGAAAGATGAAATCAAATTTCCAGAATATTGACGTAAATGAATGCTTGTAACAGGAAATTTGAAATAATTCAGAAATCCATCAATCACGTTATAAATTTGCCATGGTGAATTTGAAACGTAATGTATTGAACATTTATAATCATTGTGCAATTCATTAAGCCAATCACAAATACCAGGTATCTCGCAATCTGAATATGGTTTTGAAAACACATTTCTAAAGACTTCTCTCTTGTCTCCAAGAACCCCTGTTTCCCTTATTGTGTCATCTATATCCGTTATAATACTGATTCCATATTCCGGAATTATTGTAGTATTGACGGTCTGTAAAATGTTTGGATTTATAGTGGATTCTACAACAATGTAGCTGGGTTCATAAGAAGTTGTCAATGATATTTCGAACATTCCAAAGTTATCTGAATATAATTTAGTAGTGATTAAATCATCAACTGAATTTCTTGAGCTTACTGTTATATGAAGTGGCGTTTTCTGGATTTGTTTCGATAAAATTCCAGCCATTCTCTCTTTTAAAATGTCTGAAGATGAGTGTATTATTGGATTATGTGCATCAGGATCAGTTTTTTGATCATCAGTTGAATCTCGGACTGAATCTTGATTAACAATAGCATTTTTCATTTCCGTTTCTAGTTTTTCACCCAATTGAGGAGTAGATGGTTTGGTTAATCTTTGTGCCAAACCCAGCAAAAGTCTATTTTTTGTGGACATAGTACCATTACAGAAAACTGAACCTTTAATTCTTGTGGTATATTTATCCCCCTCAACTACGGTGTATGAAGGATATAGCAAAATGGTTGAGTCTTCTGGAATAGTCTCAATAGGATTTATGTTTGATTGTTCTTTTGAGTATGCCTCTGAGTTTCCGTAAAATGATCGCACATATGATGATTCCTTTGTGGATTTGACAGCATCCATGAGTTTTGTTTTCAAGTAACTTGAGATGCTGTCGTCGTTCATATTTTGTAATGATGGGTCCATACCTAGATTCTTCAAGCGCTGTAACTTCTTCGCCTGCTCTTTAGCTCTTAGAAGATCAAAGAAAACCCTGTCTTTCGATGAATTGAATTGAAGTTTTCGAGCTAAGTACTTATATATGGAGTGCGTGTACAGCCAAGGTGACTTCCGTGTATGTTTATGTATTCCAAGAAGGAGTTTAGATACTTTGACTTTCAATTGAGAGCCCCGCTTCACTTTTACTTAAAGGGAGATTCCGTTATTAAAAACTCCTATTAAGTAAAAGGAAAGGCACAACTGTATTTACATGTTGCTTTCTTTCGGAGTAGAAAAAATATGCTCATGATCTATAAAATGAATTCTTAAAAGTCCATCACATTTTTTATACAATAGCATGCGACGATAGGGAAGGAAATGATAAGAACAGAATACTGAAAAATCATGTAAAGTCCCAGGCAATTAAGAGCGGGGCAGGAAGTATCATCAGGGTCCATTGCAGCAGCAGTTAAATACACTTGAACTGTAGCACTTGGCAAAGCAAACTCCAAAGCAGTAACAAACATTGCCATTGGGTCGGTAAACCAGCCAATGTGTTTTAAGCTAGAGACAAACGCCATTCCAATGATTGGTAAAACACCCAATCTGAAAACTGTATGTGTAACAGCACATTTCCAAAACCCAGGTGGAAGGTTATTGATTTCCAAACGAGCCAATACGGATCCTACAAGTAGCACACCAAGAGGAACACATGGGTACCCCAAATATTCAGCATACATCAATATGAAAGAAAGAGGGGCACCTTCGTCTGGTGCATTGGGAAGTACAACACTGCCATCATTGGTGAACAGTGCTTTCAACCACGGGATTAATGCAATAGTCAATGAAATTATCAATGAAACGGAATTAGGCTTTTTAAAATTCTGTAAGAAGAAAATCAGAATACTCAAGTGGTATTTATCAACAAACGACTTCGGTTGTGAATCATGTACTTCTTCTTCGTCTTCGACTATTTTTTTCAATGGAATATTATTATCAGTTACAATTCGCATCAAAGTTGACATTCTTTGGTTATAAGGTTCCAAATGAGAATATTCTTTAACCAATTCCCTATTCAAAGACATGGCGTCTTCATTGTTATTTCTGGCTGAGGGTATTCTACTTAACGCTGTATGTTTGGAGTGAGTACTGATAGCTGAAGTCAATTTTCGCAATGGAGATTGGTCCACCGTCAAAATGGATTTTCTTCTTCCCGTTGTGTTTGAAGTAACTTGATTCAAATTAACTGGGGATAAATTACTCATTATACTACTGCTATCATCTGAATTAATTGAAAACGAGTCAGCAGAATTTGAAGTTGAAATTGTTGGTGGCACCGACAGCTTGTCCTGGCTCACGGGATGAGAATTTTCTTCCTCTTTCTCATGCTCTAGGTTGTATTTTCTTGTAAATGCAAAATCCCATTCGATGAGTTGCGATAATCCCAGATTAAATTGAAAAACAACATACATTGCTAGCCAGATGATAACGTATGCGATACCCTTATTTTGTTCTTTCGATGTAAATAAACTCATGGCTTGGATGTAAGCAATGGGTAAATCGGACACGTTCTGCATAATCCCAGCAAGATAAGCTCCACCCACCCATCTTGTTTTAGGGCCTTTTGGTACCGGAGTCAAGAAAACAATAATTGTTGTGACACATGCATTTATACCGTACATCACTGTTGCACAAAAGCATATTACGCCGATGGTTTTTATATCTGAAATCTCAATGTATGAAACAATTTTATCAAACACCAAAGCAGGCATGAATATTAATAAGATCAGATCGGAGCAAGCCCTAGCCATTTGAGCACTAAAAAGTCCAGCTCTTGTTAGCCCAAACCCTGTAAAAAGAATCATGTATAATCTAATCATTGGCTTGACAGCCGAGTAGATGATTTGGCCTAAAGGTACCCCATTAGCCATTCTTTAAGAATGAAAAAAACATCCACACTTGAAATAAACGGGATATACTTGAATAGGAAGTAATAGACATTAACCGCCCTTGCTCAGCTAATTTTGTTTGTTTGCAAATTAAACAATTGTATGGCGATTGGTGAAAAGTCTGCTTCTGGAATCAACATGGCAAATAACACATGTGTTTCCTATAATTCTGGGTTTTTCGGTGACAAAATTAGCAAAGAATTCAAGCACTTAATTGCTTATCTAAATATCAAATCAAAAGACATAAAAACGTTTGAGCCCTCAAACCTACTTCAAATGAAAAAACTAGTTGAACTGAAGCTTCTATTTATTGAACAGGAATTAGAAGCTTTTTTGGCCATCTTTTATGCCAAAAACCACTTTGATATAATTACAAAAATATATATGAAAATATATCAAATTGGGTACACCTTTAAAACCTGGGTTGTTGTTTTAATTTCAGATGAAGACGTTTTAGCTATTTTGCAATTGGTATGTAAAGATTGTTGGTTTTTTTTTGGTTGAATTTTGTCTTGTTCTTGTTTTGCATTGAGTTATTTGCTTATTTCGTACAATTTCAATTTACTAACCCCATCAAAACACTTTCAAAAGATAATTGCTACCATGATCAAAACTACCACGTTTTTGAATTTTATTATACCCAACAATAAAATGCAAGCATGTGCATGTCAAAATATTACTATAAATGTTGATTTTCATCACTATTTGTGTGGATCATTAATCAACATTCCATTAAGCATATTACTTCCTCGTGTTACAATTCTGGTAAAACACATGATTGATGTTATTTGTGAGCCCTATGATGAGTTTCTGGAATTATTATTGCAATTACCAAACGCAATTGCCCCAACTACAAATTATCAACTACAAATTCAAACCATGCAACTCTCTAACCCTATTAAACAAAATGAAACGTCAATTGATCATTCAACTTTATGTACTAAAAATCTAAAAACGATTACAAAAGCCATTTTCTTGCCTAAATCAAACATTTCAAGATTAATAGGTAAGAAAGGTGATCGAATATCTAAAATTCGATCCAAAACTAATGCCAAAATTGTAATCATTGATAAAAACACAAGGCGAAATCAAAAGAGTGGATTACTTAACTATTCACTCTATGACAATTCGCTACAAATTGTATTTATTTCAGGACTCCCAGATGAGGTTCGCAATGCTACTTGGATGTTTTTACAACAATGAGCATGTTTCCCAATCGGGAAGGCATGCATATGCGCATGTACTTGTGCGCGCGTGTTGTGTACTAATGACGCACAAAACAAAAATTTTTCACCACCTGAAGTAGAAAAAAATAATTTTTTCCATCCATTTTCTACACATCTCTTCTCTTTAACTAACAACAATGTCTGAAGGTACATTTGCTGGTGCTATCGGTATCGATTTAGGTACTACCTACTCCTGTGTCGCTGTCTACGACAACATCGCCGGTGTTGAAATCATCTCTAACGAACAAGGTAACAGAGTTACCCCATCTTTCGTTGCTTTCACTCCAGAAGAAAGATTAATTGGTGATGCTGCCAAGAATCAAGCTGCTTTGAACCCAGTCAACACTGTTTTCGACGCCAAGAGATTGATCGGTAGAGGTTTTGCTGATGATTCCGTCCAAAAGGATATTAAGACCTGGCCATTCAAGGTTATTGATGAAGCCGGTAACCCAAAGATTGAAGTTGAATACTTGGGTGAAAAGAAGACTTTCTCTCCACAAGAAATCTCATCTATGGTTTTGACCAAGATGAAGGAAATTGCTGAAGCTAAGCTTGACCAATCCGTTGACAAGGCTGTTGTTACTGTTCCAGCTTATTTCAATGATTCTCAAAGACAAGCCACCAAGGATGCTGGTTCCATTGCTGGTTTGAACGTTTTGAGAATTATTAACGAACCAACCGCTGCTGCTATTGCTTACGGTTTAGGTGCAGGTAAGACTGAAACCGAAAAGCACATTCTTATTTTCGATTTGGGTGGAGGTACTTTCGATGTTTCTCTTTTACAAATTGCTGGTGGTGTTTTCACTGTTAAGGCTACTGCTGGTGATACTCACTTGGGTGGTCAAGATTTCGATACCAACTTATTGGAACACTGTAAGAAGGAATTCCAAAAGAAGACTGGTTTGGACATCTCTGCTGACCCAAGAGCTTTGAGAAGATTAAGAACTGCTTGTGAAAGAGCTAAGAGAACCTTATCTTCCGTTGCTCAAACTACCATTGAAGTTGACTCCCTTTTCGAAGGTGAAGATTTCTCTTCTAACTTAACCAGAGCTAGATTCGAAGACTTAAACTCTGCTTTGTTCAAGTCCACCTTATCCCCAGTTGAACAAGTCCTTAAGGATGCTTCAATTTCCAAGGGTGCTGTTGACGAAGTTGTCCTTGTTGGTGGTTCTACCAGAATTCCAAAGGTCCAAAAGATGCTTTCTGACTTCTTCGATGGTAAGCAATTAGAAAAGTCTATTAACCCAGATGAAGCTGTTGCTTTCGGTGCTGCTGTTCAAGGTGCTATCTTGACTGGTCAATCTACCTCCGACGAAACCAAGGACTTGTTATTGTTGGATGTTATTCCATTATCTCTTGGTGTTGCTATGCAAGGTAACGTCTTTGCTCCAGTTGTTCCAAGAAACACTACTGTCCCAACCATTAAGAGAAGAACTTTCACCACTGTTGCTGATCACCAAACCACTGTTCAATTCCCAGTTTACCAAGGTGAAAGAGTTAACTGTACCGAAAACACCTTGTTGGGTGAATTTGACTTGAAGGGTATCCCACCAATGCCAGCTGGTGAACCAGTTTTGGAAGCTATTTTCGAAATTGATGCTAATGGTATCTTGAAGGTTACTGCCGTTGAAAAGTCAACTGGTAAGTCTGCTAACATTACTATCTCTAACTCCATTGGTAGATTATCTAACGAAGAAATCGAAAAGATGATCAACGATGCTGATGAATTCAAGAAGGCTGATGAAGAATTCTCTAAGAAGCACGAAGCTAAGCAAAAGTTGGAAGCTTACGTTTCTTCTATTGAAAACACCGTCACTGACCCAGTCTTGTCTGCTAAGATCAAGAAGAACTCTAAGGCTAAGATTGAAACTGCTTTGTCCGATGCTCTTGCTGCTTTGGAAATCGAAGACTCCTCTGCTGATGACTTGAGAAAGGCTGAATTAGCTCTTAAGAGAGTTGTCACCAAGGCCATGGCCACTCGTTAAGTGTCCCTGACGTCTTATATAAATATATAAACGATATAGTATAATTTAACACCATCATATCTATTAACTATAGTACATCTGAAAAATTTTATAGATTTTTCACTTTCTTTTTTATTTATTATAACCATAGCATAAGTATGAGATTAGACACGACTTATATGAGGTATCTTACCTCCGATGATTGGAGAGTATTAAGAGCTGTTGAAAAGGGATCGCATACACATGAAGTTGTCCCTACCAAACTTATTCATCAATTAGCTAATCTAAAACAAGGATCAGGAACCACAAATAGGTGTATAAGTGAGTTAGCAAAGTTAGATTTAATCTCTCGTCTACGTAATGCTAAATATGATGGTTATAGATTAACTTACAATGGATTTGATTTATGTGCATTAAAATCTATTCATCAAAGAGGAAACATGGAAGAATTAGAGCATACAATTGGGGTTGGTAAAGAATCTGATATTTATTCAGCAAAGACTAAAGAAGGAGAACAAAGAGTTTTGAAAATTCACAGATTGGGTAGAGTGAGTTTCAGAACCGTTAGAAACAAGAGAGATTATCTTAGAATCGGTAAAGGTGGTACTTGGATGTACCTCTCAAAATTAGCAGCAGAGAAAGAGTACGGTTTCATGTGTGCTTTACATCAAGCAGGTTATGATGTTCCAATTCCTTACGATAACTCAAGGCATTTGGTTCTTATGCAAAGAATTGATGGGTTTCCAATGAGACAATTAATGGAACATTACGATTATAAAAAACTATACTCTCAATTGATGCAATTTGCTGTTAAGTTAGGTAATGGAGGTTTAATTCATTGTGATTATAATGAATATAATATTATGATTAAAGAAGAAGGAACTTACGACCATGATACCGAAAAGGGGTTTGTAATTATTGATTTTCCACAATGTATTTCAATTGAACACCCAGATGCAGAATATTATTTCAAGAGAGATGTCAACTGTATTAGAAGATTTTTCAAAAGACGATTTAACTATTCCCCAAAGAATGATTCCATGATGCTTGATACCGATGGTTTTGGTGAAGGCTATAAGTATGCATACCCAGTTTTTGAAAGAGATGTCGAAAGAGTGGGTGATTTGGATGTTCAAGTTAAAGCTTCTGGTTATAAGAAGAAGTTTGATAATAGTGATCGTGATTTGCAGAGCGCATTCAGTAGTAATAAAACTGAAAACGATGTTGAATGGGATAGTGAAGCTGAGGACGATGATGACGATGAAAAAGATTCTGAATTTGAAGAATATGACGATAATGGAGATGATGGATTTGCAGAGAGTGATGATGAAGAAGATGAGTTGGAGGAAGAAAATGAGAAAATTATCGAAGCATTATCTCATGGTGTTAAAGAATTGAAAATGGATAAATTAGGTAACTACATTTTAGACGATGAAGAAGAAGATGACATTGAAAGTGAACAAGAGTAACTCCGCTCAAAACCTCACATCTGTGCATAATAATATATATAATATATAATATATCAATACATTGATTCACCCTATAGAAATAATTGTTTTACATAGCTTTTTCATATACTTTAATCATCTTCCTCCACTTCATCTTCATCAGCATCATCATCACTTTCACTAAAGTCAGATTCTCCCATTTGTGAAATGTTGGTATCTCTATTTAATCCCAGCTGTTCCTTCAGACTACTAAAATCTAGATTCTGGTCTCTGAATTGTTGTAAATCTGGAATACCTTCTAAACTTTGTTCTTGCTCGAAATCTTCTTCTTCTTGTTCATCTTCATCCACCCATTTATCAAAGTCCGTTCTGATATACATATATTTAACTTTTTCCTTTGTTAATCTTGGCCAATATTCATCACTTAATTCAGCCTTGTTCAAAATCAATGAAATATGGCTGCCAGTAATGGTCTTTTTGATATTATTCGTGTCAATTGGTTTGAAAAAGTCAATATGAAGCAAATATTCATCTTCGGACGTTGTTGATTTCCCACTCAAATCCAAGCTTGTTGAATTCACATCCAATTTAAGGTTACTTAAATCAATATCTTGAACATTGATAGTCAAAAAGATAACATTTCTTTTATGATCGGAACCATTTGATCTCTGAGCCCATAATACTATTGAAAAATATGTTAGTACTTTCCGTTACTGCCTATTTCTTTTATCAGATTCATTGCGTACCTTCTGGTGTAATTGACATCTTCTAACTAAAGAAAGAGAAAGTTGATAGTAATAGAAAGTTGAATGTCTTTTATCTTTTGCCTTCGTAAACCATGCTCATGTGCTCAGCTATTTAAATATGATATGTACGATAAAACTACAAAAGGACAAAACCGAAGCGTAGAAAATGTTAACGCCTTCCTCCAACTCTACGTCTTAACTGTGCCTTTTTTCTAGGTGCAGTTCCTGGAGGAGTTGCTCCCCCTCCTTGAAACACCATTGACAAATCGGCTTGAGGCTGACTCCCAGTGAAATTCATATTAGGTGGACCTGGGTCGGCGCCTTTGAAACCTTGGTTCATTCCAAAAGTGTTTCCGAATCCAGCTTGTTGTGGTTGTTGCTGGGATTGAGATGGAAAACTTGAATTGTTCATGTTGAAGTTCTGATTACCGGCATTTCCAGTACCATTGGCACCAAAGCTGAATGCATTTGGAGTGTTGCCACCAGACGTGACAGCAGATGCTGGACCAGAACCAAATCCAAATCCGACATTTACAGCAGGCTGTTGGGGTGGCTTTGTTGCACCAAATCCTGAAGTTGAGTCATTTTTGGATTCAAATGAAAAACCACTAGTGCCTGTACCATTTCTGGTTGTCTGGTTGTTGGTCCCAAATGAAAATCCATTGTTGCTATTATTACCTTGAGAATTAAACGAAAACAATGGAGTGGATGAATCATTTTTTATTTCAGCTGGTTTGGAACCAAATCCAAATGATGGTTTTGAATCTGGATTGGCATTGAAGGTTGGCCCATTTGATTGAGTTTGCTGATTGACAGCGTTATTACCAAATGAAAAACTTGGTGTAATATTAGCCTTTGGTTTGATTTCCACTCCAAGGTTATTCATTCCCATTTTGGAAAATGCTGGAGGGTCTCCAGAACCAGTTTCAAATTTGAATTTCTTTTCATTTCCATCGTCACGGTCTGACCTATCATCTGTTTTATTGTTTCCTTGGCCAAATGAAAAAGATGGGGTAGTTGCTTTTTGATCGATAGTTGATGACTGGCCAAAAGATATTGAAGGAACATCTTTCTTTTCTGTTGTAGTGGAAGCACCCCCAAATGAGAATGCTGGTGCAGCTCCTTCCTTCTTCTCCGTTGTAGTGGAAGCACCTCCAAATGAGAATGCTGGTGCAGATCCTTCCTTCTTTTCTGTTGTAGTGGAAGCACCTCCAAATGAGAATGCTGGTGCAGCCCCTTCCTTCTTTTCAGCGGCAGTTGAGGCACCTCCAAATGAGAATGCTGGCTTGGACTCTTCCTTCTTTTCTGTTGAAGTAGAAGCACCTCCAAAAGTTAATGGGGGAACATCTTTCTTTTCTACTGTGGTGGAAGCACCTCCAAATGAGAATGCTGGTGCAGCTCCTTCCTTCTTATCAGCAGCAACTGAGGAACCTCCAAATGAAAATGCAGGTTTGGATTCTTCCTTCTTTTCTGTTGTAGTGGAAGCACCTCCAAATGAGAATGCTGGTGCAGCTCCTTCCTTCTTTTCAGCGGCAGTTGAAGAGCCTCCAAATGAAAATTCTGGTTTATTCTGTTCCTTTTTATCAACAGTAGAGCTGAAAGACACTGTAAGCTTGGAGTTATCTTTCTTTTCTGATCCAAAAGAAAATAGAGGTTTACCTTTTTCTTCTTTGCTTTCTGGGGAACCAGCAGATAAAAATCCTGGTATAGATTTTTTATCCTCCGTTTTTTCTACCCTGGAGTTTCCATTTTTCAGTTCTCCGTCGTCTTTTAACTCTTCAATTGTCACTTTGTGTGTTGAAGAAAATTGCGAGTTTGATACGCTAGCCTTTGGAATATCTAATGGAGGAGCAGAAGAACTAAATGAAAAGCCATTTGATGGTCTAACCTCTTCTGAGTTTGATTTAGCTGATTCCAAATTTGAAGTTGGATTTATTGTCGCTGATTCAACTTTGTTAACCACTGGTATAACCGATTTCCGCTTATTGATTGAGTCCAATTCATCTAGTTTTGATTTGGAATTGAATTTCAATTTCTGTGCTATTGATGAAGTTGAAAATGATTCAGTGTTTGATGAGTTCAACTCTTCCTTTTTCTTCTCTACCTGATCTGGCTCGTCATCTTCGTCATCTTCATAGGTCTCTGCCAATTTGTTAAGCATTGAAATTCCAAAAATACCTGAAGTATTTCTTCTATTTGCAGGAATATCCTTGATAGACTTGATTTGCTTCGAAAGATTTTTCTTTCTTTCTTTAAGATCTTTGGCAATTTTAGTGACACCAGAGCGATCTAAATGACGAGTATGTTTTCTTAAGTAATTCATTCTAAGCTTTTTATATCTATCAATCTCCATCATTTTCTTCAATTGAATTAAGTTGGCCCTTTCCATTGGATCAGGTAAAATTGATTGGTTGTATGTATTGGATAAGGCACTTCTATTTAAATCTGAGTTCATCATCAAGTCAACCTCTTTTGAGACAGACCCATTACCAATACTGATATTCTCACCGCATTTATTTTCTTTGATCATTGTGGATTCGGCATCTTTGTTGTTCATAATAAAAGAGTCCAGTTCTTGGTTTTCTCTACTTGAAGTTTTCATTTCCGCCAAGTCATTAAGCAATGATGAATTTTCATTCTTCAATGAAAGATAGTAACTATGAAGTTGTTTGGCTGTGACTGGAGGTCTTTCGTTTATAACAGAATCTATTTGTTCTTTTGGCTTTTCCTCTGTAACTGTCTCGTTATGTTTTCTCAACCCCAAAGCACCAAAAACATAGTTTTTGATGGAGTTAACAACAGATTTTTTAAATGGTGGGTATGCATTCACTTCCTCTGACTCTGATCTACGTCTTTTCTTCTCTGTAGTAAACATCAGCGATGATGCAACGGAATGAACGCTATAATAATTAAAAGAAAAAAGAAGCAAGAAAAAAAATAGATTCCAAGGTGATGATGATGGATATCTCTGAAAAATCAAATAAAATGGATAATTTTCGGAAGGACGTTAATGGAATAACAGCCCAAATGCATAGAGAATGGATTTGGATCAAAAATGATCAAAGTTCAGCAACTGACGCATTGTTTGAACAAGAAAAAATTGCAAATCTAGTTGGTGAAACATTATTGACAATGTCGAAAGGCGAGGAACCAGATGAAAGTGCGATTATATTTGCAGCTCGTTGTAATACCGCGAATGAATCATTTGCTCCATGGGTTTTATCGGGTTCTAGAGCTTTAGCTCATGAAATTATAAATAAATATGATCAACAAAAACTACAGACATTATTGATTCAACAAATCGAATTGGGGTTGAAGAAACTAAGGCATCTGAAATTGGAATCATCAATTGATAGAAGTGGAAGGAAATATACGCATAAATTAAAGGTTTTGGGGAAATTGGTAGGAAAATCAATGTCAGATTCATATAATAAACTGGATGAGTTTAAAAGGGAACATGTGATTGATTTAGGGATTCTTTACACGCTGATTCAACTTTCAGATATTGAATTGAATTGGAGGTTTATATTCCCCTATTTGTTGTCGTTTTTTGATGATTCTGATTTTTATATCAGAAGAGAGGCCTGTCTTTGTTTGGACCAAATATGTGACAGATTGGAAGGTAACAGCAATAATATTATAATTAAATCACAAACAGAACAGCTATTGAAGGATTCAATTTTGCCATTGATCTTATCCTTACCATCACTTACCCCGGTTGACCAATCAATTGATTTAGTTAATATTTCCTATAATACTCTATTAAAGCTTACACAGACTAATTACAAAGATGAATTACAATTTAACCTACAATTATCCTCCATAATTAATGATTATTTATTGCCATCTATGTCTAAAGTACAAGAGCATCCAACGATATTAATAGTGTTGTTGAAAAAACTGGAACTAATTCTTAAGCTAGCTGGTCCATCATATTGCTTGGTTCTATTAAAGCAAATAATATATACCGTATTATCTATTTTGATGGACCCATATATTACTTATGCTACGGAGGTAGTTTTGAAGTTATTAGAAATTCTCAATTACTTATTACTTTTGAATGATGAAAAAAGTTTCAATGAGTATAAGTTTAATGTAATGGGATGTTTGGGTGTTCTTAAAAGAAGAAGTGAAAACGAAATCATTCTTGAGAAGATCGATGATTTAACTTCTATTTTGTAGAAAATGTGTAAAATAATTATGACAAGAAAAACGAAGTTTGGTTTTCAAACTACTGAGCGTAGGAATTCATCAAATTATCAAACCCAAAAATCATGAACTTCAAAAGTTTTTGCTTAAATGCCGCATTTTAAGGTTGAGACTAATTGAATGTCATCATGGGTATTTTTGAAAAAATTTACCTTGTTCGCATGTTTCTCTGTGTAACCTCCTGGACAAAATCGTTAAAAATATTGAAATTTGAAATCACGACACTTTTAAAGTTGTAAACTATTTTAATAAATCCTTGCTTACAAAAGGCCCCAGAAAGCACAATACGTCCGATAAAGTCATAATATATAAATATATATACAGGATTAGTTCTCTAAACTTTGAGATAATTCAATACATTTCTCCATTGAGAAGTTGCTAGAACCATCGTTGAAAGATTCTAATAATTTGATTCTCTCTTGAGCAATTGGCGACTGAGTCCCCAAAGCACCATAGAATCTTTGTAAGTTTAGTAGTAACAATTGGGATTCTGCTGTTGAGATTGGTGCTTCTTTTTCAACTTGCCCTTTCATCAAAACCAGATTTTTTTCCTTCTCTAGCTCTTGATGGAATGCAATAGTTGTATGTGGTCTTGCATATTCGTTATGCAATTTGTATTCCATTAAAGAAGTGATCATACAATGAGTTGTGTGAGGACCAACGAAAGTCCATTGAACATAATGAATTTCCATTGGGGTTGAGTTTCCGTCTGCTGCAGGCTCACCATCAACTTGTGCATCTTCCTTTGGCAAAGGCAAAACAAATGAAGGGTTTTTTCTAGCCAGTTGGTACATTGTTTGAAATGTTTCTGCAGGGATGGCGGCAATCAGTGCATTTTCGTCATTTTGGAATCTTGCTCTCCAAAGAAACTCAATTTCGGTTTGGCCTAATTCCATCAACTTATCTTCTTTGATATAGGAATCTAAAGTTTTGAATGGTGCAGTAGGAGCATTTGGGTCAATAGGATCAAGTGATTTTTTAGATTTTGGATTCTTGATTGATTCATTAAGTTTGACTGCATTTTCATAGTCCTCCAACTCTTTCAAAGGGTCGATCTTATTCATCGACTTTTTCAAATCTTGGATCTCTTCTTTGAGATGCTCCTTCAGTTCATCTGCTGTTTCCAACCCCTTTTCTTTAGCTTTGGATTCCAATTTCGAACGGTATTTCTCTAAAAGTTGTTGATCCAAGTTTTGTTTTGTTTGAACCAAACGAACGTTGGAAACAGATGCATAACGTCTAACAAACTGCGGTCTGAATGCACTTCTCAATGAAACGATTCTCAACATCTTTTATGGCTATATTTTTTAACCTTTCACTGTTACTCTGAAAAAGAAAAATTTCTACCATAATTGCTTAACATTTATGTGGTGTTTTTAATTTCCTTCTTTCCCATCATACCTGCTACACCCTGACTAACATTAATGAAAACACGAAATCTTAAATTACCGTTATATTTATTCTTCAAATAGTCCGAAATATGAAAAAATCATGTAAAATGCTTAAAATGGTCTTTCCAGTTTGGTATTTCTTCAACAATAGGGGGATCCTTATCAATACGACATTGATTTTGTCACCAATTTGACTGAGTGTATTTCAACAGTCCGGATGGTCTTCACACAACATACCCCAACATGTCCAAGGGGTTTAATTGCAATAACTGTGTTGCGGTCAAAATTACCTTATTAGGAAAATTGTAAACATCCGTTGATATGATCCATGGTGACTTCTAAATTAAAGAGGTTCTTTCTTTATATTTAGAAAGTGGGAACCTTTGCTATTATTTTGTAGAGGGTAGCGCAAGAATGGTTGAATTAGAGCTGAGAGAAACAGAGACATCACATACAATGTCTTTGTCAACGAATAGTGGCTCACCGACCATATTAACTTTAGTTCCAACAAACGCCGTTGTAAATAATAAGGACCTTGATGGGTTCTCAACAGATATTGAAGTTCCATCAGGGGAGAACAACCCGTTTTTGAATTCCAGCCAGTTCAAGCAGGGGACCTTTTACCTTATTTTTGGACCCGTTATAGCGGGAGTGATCGTTTTTTACCTTATTGGGGTTTTATTAAATAAGATCCAGGCCAAACGTAATACCAAGGGTACTGAACTAATAGAAGAAGAATATGAAATGAATCAAAGCTTGATTGATCCATTTGAGTTTCCGAAGGATGAAGAAAGTTTCTACAATAATGATAATGATACCAGATCAATGCACTACCAATACCCTAGGCACAATAGCGAAGTGCGCAGATCATTCAGCGATTCTAAGAGTTTAAATGTGATGAAATTTGAAGATTCTCAGAGTCTTATTAACTTTGAACCGAGCAAATCAGCATCGCAACAGATGCCAGTTCAGAAGAAATCGTTCCATAAGAGAAAAACCAGTTCAATGGTTCTTGACGATTTCATTTCTACCGGTTTATTACCAGTTTTGGACGAAAGCAAAATTGATTCTAGTCAGATGGAGAATCATAGTATGTATCATTCACAGAATAACTCGTACATCGCAGATAGTAGAAATGCATCACCTGTCCGATATTCAAGATCTTGCAGTCCAGTCAGACGTCAATGAATAATCGGCTAAGTATATATATATAAGTAAAAAGAAGAGCTGATAGATTAGTAAAGTAAATATCACATTATTGTACACGAGAAATCAGATTGATCGTTTTGCGTATCGGATGGTACTTTGGCCGCCAAAGCTATTCTAGCTGCTTCACTGAATACTTCTTTAACCCCTCTATTGTTCATGGCAGAACATTCAAGGTAACGCAAAGCTCCAATTTCCTTGGCAACCGCAACTCCATCTTCATAAGATACTAGTCTTTTGGATTGTGGTATATCCTGTCCATCATCTGAGCTTAATCTCAAATCAGCCTTGAGTGCCACAAGGACAAGTCGTACACCTTCACAGTGATCAAGAATTTCACCTACCCATTTGTTTTTGACATTGGAAAGTGAATCTGGATTATCAATCGAAAAACATAAAATGATACAGTGAGTATCTGCATATGAAAGGGAACGAAGCTTATCAAATTCTTCTTGACCCGCTGTGTCCCATAATGACAGTTGGACCTGTTGCCCATCAATGAAGATATCATGAATGTAGTTTTCAAATACTGTGGGCTCGTACACCTTAGGGAAATATCCCCTTGTAAACACGTTTAGCAATGATGTTTTACCACACGCACCATCTCCTAAGATCACAATCTTACGTTGTTTAGCCTTTGGCGCAGATCCACAAAGTGCCATTTCTGTTTAGAGAAAAACACAATGTTGTTGATACTGGAAAAGAAAGAAATGTTAGCAGCGATTCAAAGTGCTTTTCATACATTGTAAGATAAAATGAACCCGCAAATAAAAGACAACAGACTGTTCCAAGCACTTAATGGGGAACAGAAGACGACACAAAGAGGAAAGAAGGACCATATCAAGCCAAAAAAACAAGTAAGGACCCACCGGAGAGGTGAAATAAAAGGCAAGGGCGCTTCTCTCAAATATAATAGATTGTCGTTGGCGTTACTAGGAAAAGAGCAAAGCAAGATATTAAGGAACAATAGTCTGGAAAGTAGAATCGGAGGAGCTCCTATCAGAAACAAAGAGAAACCAAAGAACAAAACTAATGGTGCCAGTAATACAAGAAACCAAACTACAAATGGCATGAAATCAATATCGTTCAAAAATGCATCGCTGATTCCGTTTCTACGCGTTTCTAATCTTCGAAAGGATGTCAGTAGCTCAGACATCCAGTACATCATGTCTCGTTTTGGACCAATTGCAAACTGTATTGTTAAAAAGAATAAAGATTCAATGACAGCAGAAATTTTTTATATGGACGAAGCTTCCTTGGCCAAGGCCCACGTAGAGATGTCAAATGTTGTCTCAGATGGGAGAAAGTTAAGTGTTGCAATCAATTGTGAAAGTAGTATTGTTAAAGATCCCAACAGCTGGAGTTCGATTCTAGAAACCACCAGACAAAATAGACAGGCTTATTTGAATAATTGACATAATCACTCACTGATTACCATACATTTGATGTCATAACATACAATCAACCGCTTCTACACCCCCTCCTTATACTATAATATTTAATTTCCATCATTTACTCAATATATCTCTATCTGTATTAAAAAAGATTGAAAATTTTCCATTTTTCAACAACATCTTTTGTAGACTAAAAGGAATGTTTAGCGGATTATTACAAGTTGTTAAATCACCAGTAACCCAGACAAGAGGGGTTTCAGTGATGGCGAAGCTTACTCCACCACAGGATTCTAAAAACCGTGTCAGAAGAGTGGGTCGTGGTCCAGGTTCAGGTTTGGGAAAAACCTCAGGTCGTGGTCAAAAAGGTCAAAAGGCTAGAGGGTCAGTTCCAAATTGGTTTGAAGGTGGTCAAACTCCTATTTGGAAGTTGTTCCCAAAGAGAGGGTTTTTTAGACACCAGAAATTGGATTTGAATGAAATCCAATTATCCAGAATTCAGTCTTTCGCAGATGCAGGTAAATTGAATCTCAAAGAGGGAGAAGTTTTGGATATGAAGAAAATGAAAGAATTAGGTATCATCTCTGGTACTATGAAAGACGGGGTTGCCATTTTAGGAGATGGAACTTCTAAGTACAATTTGAGTATCAAAATTGAAGCTACCAAGATATCCAAATCCGCTGTTGAAATTATTGAAAAATGTAATGGACAAGCAGTGTCAGCTTATTACTCCAGAGGTCTCGGTTTTAGAGCACATCATTCTCCAAACTGGTTTTTAGAAAACAAGGGTTATATTCCATTGAGAGCAAACCCAATCGCCAGAAGAGATATTCAATTTTATTCAGATTCTGAAAGAAATGGGTATTTGACCGATTCCGAATACGTCAAAAACATCAGTGTTGGAGGTCAAAGATCTAAGGTTATTGTCAAGAAATCTCAACTTGATTTAGAAGTTGAATCTATACTAGCAGACGAATCTAGTTCAGCTCAATACTCTTCCTTCTCCAAAAACAAATTTGTTTCTTTCAAAGATTTGTCTTTATAATGATCATTTTTATATATAACCTTGTAAATATAAATACATATACATATACTGTTACCTTTCGATAATGTCATAAAAACAAGCATTTCACCAACCTTTAGCATGGTAATTGTCATCGTCATCGTCATCGTCATCTCCATTACCAAAACCTGTTAAATCTTTATTCAGATGATCATCGGCATAATCCACATTTATTTGATTCAACTCCCGATCATTAGATTCGATTTTATGACCACCCAGAATACCATCCGCAATAAGACTTGAACTATCATTGTGGTGAAGCATGATGACAGGGTTTTCAACGCCAAATATTTTATTTTCGTTGAATAAAGAATCCACTAGGTTCAATGGTAATTCCTTTTCTAATAAATTAACATTACTGTTTGGATCTAATGATTTTTGCTTCAATAATTCCTGTCTTTCTTTTTCCCTTGCTTTCTCAATTTCCCGTTCTCTTCTCAACCTTGACTGCTTCCCTGGTATATCAATAGAAGATGTTGTGGTCTTGAAACTTGAGACCGATTCACTCACCTTAAGATTGGATTCAGTAGCATTTGTATTCACAGGATATATATTTGCCAATTGAGCTAAATTTGCGTGCGTCAACTCCATACCCTTTGCACTATTTTTTCGTTTGCATTGCAGATGTTGGTGAGCTTCGTGATTGTGGTTGTTATGATGATGATGATGAATGTTATGATGAAAGTTGTTATAATGGTGATGATGATGATGATAATGCTGCTGCTGATGGTGCTGGTGATTAGCATCAGATTTATTAATCCTAGTTGTTAAAAACATATGTGTTGATAATGCAGTTGGCAACAATGTTGTTGCAGTTGGCGGAGCATTTGAAACTGCTGGTCTTCTATTAGATGCATAATAACTGGTTAATGATATTGATGATTTATTGACCACTGGCTTCGTATGCAGGGAAAGTTGCGACGGTTTACCACGCAGTGATGGTAGCTGTGGTTTATTAATCTCTTTAGGTGACGTTGGATGTAATATTGGTGATATTGATTTGCTTGTATCGTGTTTGGATGGTGACATTTCACCAGGTGAGAGTACCAATTTTGGATTTGTATTACCTTTAATACTTGGTGTTGTAGTAGTATCCTCTGTTTTATCCATCTGATCCAAAAACATACCACTTAACAATGACCTCTTCAATGATTGAGTTTGAGAATCTTCAGTTTTCTTTTGGAACTTGATATGATTGTCATTTTCATCATCATCATCAAATGTGTCACATTCCGATGACCAATCGCTATCCATCCATTCAGAATCTTCATCATCCTCATCATCTTCATCATCCTCATCGTCGTCATCGCTCGAACCATATCCGTCAATGGTATGTTTCATCTTTGTAGTTGCAATTGTATTATTATTATTATTATCTTTGTCATTATCGTTATTAGAATTATTATTAGTATTGTTATTAGTTGTATGCTTAGCAAATAAGGAAGTTGTGCTTTGTGCCTTCCTTGTTATAGTAGAGTTTGTAGTAGTTAATGTTGTATTTGAAGACTGTCCTGCATTATTTGTCTTCGGATTTTTTCCAGTCAGGTGATTATTGAATAATGATTTAGTGCTAGATACCACATTAGGTTGGATCAATGAATGCAAACTGGAATTCGATGAATTATGCGCTTTGAATAGTGATGTATTTGTATTGTTCCTTTTCAAGAGCGTAACTGCTATGTTATTGTTATGATCTCTCTCTTCGTTTTTGGAACTCAAAAAAGGGACTTTCTCTGCCGGACTATGTGATGTTGAATCAGGTGAAGAGATATTGTTGAAGAAGAATATACTCTTCTTTTCTTTCTCTTTCTCCTGACTTACTATGGGTACTGCTACTACCAGTTTCTTATTTATCCTTCTCATAGACAAGTTTTCAAGTCTTTTTCCGTTCCTGACGTGATCTCCAAGACTACTGAGCCCCTTCAAAAGCTTAGAAAGCTGTAACAAATCTTCCTCTCCACTCTTCAATCGTTGCGTCTGCTCCACTTCAACGTTGAACAAGTAGGGGTCCATTTCTGGTTGTTTTTTAATGATCATGCAATAGGATACTCATGTAGGTCACCATTTTTTTTCAGTGTATTTTTTCCGTATATGATGGACGGTTTCGGACTTGATATTTTCATTATAAAATCAATTACGAGAGTTGTTCTAAAATAGAGTTAAGGGACTGAAGAGCGGGATTAGATGCAGGCGTGGATTGTGGGTTTGGAGAGACTTTTTGTCGCTTTTTATCACCACCAGAAGGTTCAGATTGCTTATCATCAAGATCTTCAGTTCCACTTTCATCATTATAAACAGGCATATCATCATCATCAGCTTCGTCAAGCACTTCTTGTTGAATGCGAAATGCTTCAATAGCATCGGCTTTTTCTTGGAGCTTCTTGGTATTCGATTTAACGTTGGATAACTTTTGTTGATCTAGCATTTGCCAATCATCTAATTCAGCGGCCAATTTACGCATTTCAGTGGCAACTTCAGTACGGAGTGTTGTCAGCTCAGTGACCTTTTCTTCTATTGTTTTGCCTAGTGTTATCAAATTGGGAATATCCGACTCTACATCCGATTTCAAAACCACAGAACAAGAAGTATGGAATGTTGAATAATCCGATTTAAAACTCTTGGTAAGACTTTCCAATTGAATGTATTTTGTAATAAGTGGTTGGATCTGCTCAGGCACTCCAGCTGTATGATTATGTGCTGCTGACGAAGAATTAGTATTAGATACATTAGAAGTAGTAGAAGTAGAAGTAGTAGTAGTAGTAGTGTTAGTATTAGAGGCTACAGTTGGAGCATTATCCAATGAGCCCTTTAATACTCTTATAGTTCCTTCGTCGTAAACATGTCGTTGTTTCCAAACATCCAATACTCTTGCGTATCTTGTCACATCATCACCCTTAGAACTGGCTACATTTGCCATTACATTAGGTAAAACAGTCTTAAAGGCAGTGAAAAAAAGCGCATGTCTCTCCATCTTGGGTCTAGCAAGTTGAAGAATGTCATTACAAAGATAGAAGAGTGCTAATCTATGATCTGAATTTGTACTTTGTGCTATGAATTGTGAATTCCACACAGAAACAATGTCTTTGGCGTGTTTTGTATGGAAAAGGCACCACTGAGACGTGCTCTGAATAGACTGTTGTGTATTGCTAAGAGTTCTAAGCTTTTCCTTGGCTTTCTCGGTAGAAAATGCCATTTTGTTTTCCACCTTTGGATGTATTCGCCCTTCCGCAAATAAGAAGATTATTTTCATCGAGAGTTATTATCATCAATTGTTATTTGTTGAAACATTACATAAAATATGGCTGATAAATTCCCAGAGATTGAAGGGACTAGCTCTGAAGTAACGGGCCTTGAACAGGAGACAATGGGAGATTTTTTGCAAAGAGAAAAGGAGGTCTTGGGGGACCAATTTGAAACAGATTTCCCACCAGTGGAACAAGTTGCCACCGAAGATGGAGACGATGATTTTGATGAATTCAGCAAGCCAGAAACTTCCCCAGCTGAACCATTGGCCCCAATTGAAACACCAAAGCCAGATTTCAACATTGTAAACCATTTTGAGAATTTGAACTTAGCCGATTCCGAACATATCAAGGCTTGGAAGGAGAAGAGAGATGCTGAAATTGCCAAAAAGGAAGAAGCATACGAAAGAAAGAAAACGGATACATTGGCAGAAGCTGAGAAGTCTCTTGATGACTTTTACGAGACTTATAATAGTAAAAAGGAAACTGCTTTGAATGAAGCCAAAGAAGCACAAGAAAAGTTCATTAAAGATAGAGATGTCGATAGAACCAACACTTCTGTATGGGACTCTGCTATTGAAGTGCTAGCGCTTGATAAAAATACAAGTTCTGTTGACGATGAACTCAACAGAGACAAGACAAGATTCAAAGATATCCTGTTGGCTTTAAAAGGAAAGACCAATGTCCCAGGGTCTGTCTAAAACAAAAGGTTTGTTTGGTAGTGTTATATAATTATTTATTTAACTATATTGTGTTTGATTATTAGCATGCGTTTTCCAGCTGTTTCCCTTTCAACTTTATACCCACACCACAGGGGGAAATCTTTTCCGCCCTAGAAACTTTGCTCCGAAACTTTAAATTTTACTTCGGGGCAGAAAAACGCTCACTGCGAGACCAAAACTTTTGTACCAGACTTGAAAAAATTACTGCGAAACTTTTTTTGGTTATTTTGTACGATGCTGAAGTAAAACAGATATTGCCTATTTCGAAAAATTACAGATGTATGATTTCTTCAATATCTTTATCAAAGATTTAAATGAACAAGTTCACTGCGCCCCAGAGTCCGCCAATTTCTCCACAGGAGAGACTCCAGTTTGTGGCACTTCTTATGAGAGCAATTCAGAAGACACAAGGCCAAAATTTCAATGCTGCAAAGGTTAAACCTGTGGCAGAGAACTTCGAACGTTTTGCATTTTCTAATGCAACGTCAAAAGAACAGTATGTTCAGGTATTAAGGTCAAAGATTAGTAGCATCACTCAGAATAAAACACAACAACAACAATTCACAGGCAACAATGGCCAACAACAACAACAACAACCACAACCACAGCAACCACAACCACAACAACAACCTCCTCCTTCTCAACAACAGAATCAGCAGCAATACCCAAAGAAAGACTTTCACAATACTCCAATTCCACCTTCTTTATTACAGAGGTTACCGCCGGTTTTCCCTCAAGGTGCAAATACATGGTCTCAAATTATGCCACATTTAAGAAGTGCTAATTTGAATCCACAAGACGCAGAAATGGTTAAACGTATTCATGCGCTACATTTGAATCATTTGAAGCAAGCAAGTACTCAGAATCCAACTCAAAAGTCTTCCAATGGACTAGGGATCCAGCCATCTGCTTCTCAGACCCAATCGCAACAAGGAAACTCGATCTATCCACAACAAGTATTGATGATGCAGCAGCAACGCCAACAGCAACAGCAACAGCAACAGCAGGCCCAGCAGACTCAACAGCCTCAACCAGGCAATATTAATCCACCTCAATCCCAAGCTCAAGTACAAGCTCAGATGGCAAGACAACAATCTTTACAAAATCTTAAAGCACAAGGTATGGCGGTTATACGAAAACTCCAAGCTGAAGGTAAAATGAATATGAATCTCTCAATTGCTGAGGAAAATGCCTTTTTGAAGAAGTACATGACACATATGGTGGGAGTAATGAAGCAGCAAGCCCAGGCTAAACAACAACAGCAACAGATAAGAAGTTCTCCTAGCATTGCTTCAAATCCATCAAATGTTCCTAATCCTCAAATGACGTTGAATCTTGCAAATGCTCAATTGAATAGAAAACAAGCAGTTAAACAACCTGGGATGAACTCAATTCTTCTCCAGCAACAACAACAACAACAACAACAGCAACAGCAGCAACAGCAAGTTCCTAAAATTGATGCGTCAAACTTGCAGCTACCTACAAACCAAAATCAAGGTCAGCGATCACAGCAGATGTATGCATCTTCAAATAACCTTGGCGGAAAGGCTTCCCAGGGAACTAGATTTTTTCCTGGATTGGTACCAACCGAAGATGATTGGAAAACATTAAGAGCATTAGCGCAACAAATAAGAGATTCACCTGTATCGTTAAAAGATCAAACCAATTTAATAGGAGATGAAGAAAAAAGAAAGATTGTTCAATTAGTTAAAACCCAGTCTCATCAATTAATGGTTCTTTGTCAATCAATCATTATTCCAAATTTCTGGCTTTTAACACATAATACAGAAGCCACTAAGAAGATAATGTATGCAGAAAAAATGTTGAAGCAAATCATTGAACATTTATTAGAGAGAGGTCAATATTTTGCTGACATGACATTACTAGGGAAAATTCATGCTCAAATAACAAAATTCCTTTCATATGTCAAAGAAGCAAATAATAAAAGGCAACAACAAAATCTACAGAAACCACCACAGGGAATGTTTACAAATCAAAGGAATTCTTTGAATACTGGCGCTAATCTGGGATTAGGGGATACACCCTCGCAATCTCAAGCGCAAGTTCAAGAAATGCAAAGGCAACAGCAGGCTCAACTCGCTGCAAGGAATATTAATTCCAATACTGTGAATGATAAAAAAATTCAGCAGCAATATCAAGGTAGAGCAAATGTTGCCACTCAAGCACAAAAACAACAGCAACAATTACAACAACAAGCTAATAATGAATTTTCACAGATACAAAAACAAAAACTGGCTCAAACTCAACAACAACGAACTGGTAATCAAATTTCGGCTGAGTTACAAAATATAATTAAGAATGAAAATATCAAGCTGACTACGGAAGAATCAAGAATTAATATCTTAGATGCACAAAGGAAAAAGAGGCGTGAGCTGATTGCTAAATACAATCCAAATATTAAATCAGATTCAAATGACGGTTCTATGTATTTCTTTCTTGCAAACTTAGCCGATTCATTGGGTTTACAAAATGAAGAAAAAGCAATCCATCAATTAGCTGCTTCCAATTCCTTTGCAGAATCATCACCTATGAAATCAAGTACATCAATTAAAACCGGAGTTTTAACCACAAGTTCTGGTACTCCACTGAAGGCAGGCGGAAAATCACATACAAGAACTAAGAGTTTAGGTAATGGTACATTAACCCCGTCTGCAATCTTAGCAACACCAACTGGTTTGAATAATGCTAAAAATACATATCCTAAGGACGCAAATAAGAGAATTTTCTTATGGACAGCCAAAAACGGGGTCAAAGTGAACGCCTACTTATTGAGTAGTACTTTCAAGATTGACAAACTGGGCCACAAATTTACAGATGTTATCGAAGAAAATGAAAGGAAGAGGAGAATAGGCGCCGTATTACTGAAAATGTCAGAGTCATACCCGTCGCCACCGCAAGAGGTTGATGGATCTGCCTTGAAGAAGAGAAAAGTGGATCACGAACATCCAAAAAAATCTAAGGAAGATTATGACATATTTTGGGATTTTGATAGCATTTGATTTCTTTTTTATCTTGTATACAGTAATTTCAGTTTTAGAATGGTTGAGAGAACGAAAAGAAGAGCGGCGACAAAGAAAACGGCCAGCTACGTTGTAGATAATGACAGTAATGCAGATGAATCAGATTATGATGTTGAAATCATAAGTGACAGCGAGGATTCCGAAGAATACCAATTAGTTCAAGACATTGAATCTGAAGAAGAAGATGATATCGTTATTACAGGGAGCGCAGACGCCAAAGAGGAGTTATCAGAAACTGTTATAGAGGGACATGATGATGATATGATGGTCATAACGGATGAAAAGACGCGTAATAAGTTGAACAATGAAGTGACAGGAAATGAACTTCACGCTCCGTCATCAAGCAGTATAGATAAACTGAAGGTTGAAGGGGAAGAAGATGACCATGAATCTCTAGGCGGATTCATAAAATCAGATGAGAAACCTAAAAAGAGGAAGCCAAGGGCTCCAAGGAAACCCAAAGAGAAGAAACCAAAAATCAATTACTTTGAACGTAGAACCAACAAGTTATATGAGTTCCATCCAGAGTTACAAGATGTTTTCCCCAAACTTCAAAAACAAAGTGTCAGGGTTATGGAGCGTGCCAAACAACCTGAAGGAATGAATTTGACAATGTTACCGTTTCAATTAGAAGGTTTATATTGGATGGCGAAACAAGAAGAGGAAGGTATTTACAAGGGGGGTATTTTAGCAGATGAAATGGGAATGGGTAAGACTATTCAAATGATTTCTTTAATGATGCATGATCGTGGAAGAACGCCAAATTTAGTTATTGCACCTACAGTTGCACTAATGCAATGGAAAACCGAAATTGAAAATCATACGAATAATGCATTGAAGGTAGTTGTTTTTCACGGTGCTAGCAGGGCTAAAACATTGAAAGAATTAGAAGGGTTTGATGTCATTTTAACATCATATGCAGTCGTTCAAAATATGTTTTCTAAACAAAAATATGGTGTAAAGAAGAACGATCGGAAGGTCAAAACTGCAAGTATTATTCATAATAAGAAATTTGCAAGAGTTATTTTAGATGAAGCCCACAATATCAAGGATCGGACGAGTTTAACGGCAAAGGCATGTGATGCTTTAAATTGTGATACCAAATGGTGCTTATCAGGTACACCATTACAAAATAGAATTGGTGAATTGTATTCCCTAATTAGATTCTTGGAAATTGATCCGTTTTCTCACTACTATTGTGTTTCATGTGATTGTGACTCATCAGAGTGGGATTTTCCTGATTATAGACATTGTGCTAAGTGTAACCATGCTCCGACAATGCACATGAATTTTTTTAATCATTTCTGTTTGAAGAATATTCAAAAGTATGGGCTGGAGATGGAAGGCCGTGAAAGTTTTGAAAGAATTCAACTGCTGCTACATCAAATCATGATTAGAAGAACTAAAGTTGAAAGAGCAGACGATTTGGGTTTACCACCCAAAATTGTTGAAATTAGAAGAGATTTTTTCAATCCTGAAGAAAGGGATTTATATCAATCACTATATTCCGATTCCAAGAGACAATTTGACGATTATGTTGCCGATGGAGTGGTTTTGAACAATTATGCCAATATTTTTACGTTGATTACCAGAATGAGACAAATTGCAGATCACCCGGATTTGGTTTTGAAAAGAATTAAAATGTCAAAGGATGGAAAAGCAGATGATAAAGATTTGAGTGGAGTTATCGTTTGCCAAATTTGTGATGATGAAGCAGAGGAACCAATTGAATCTAAATGTCACCATAGATTCTGTCGTATCTGTATTAGTGAATATGTTGAGAGTTTCAGTAGCGAGCCATCTAAATTAAAGTGCCCGGTTTGCCATATTGGTCTTAGTATTGATCTTGAGGCTCCTGCACTACAACTAGATGCTAGTGCTGTTGCTAAAGGGTCAATTGTTAATAGAGTTAACATGGGAAATGAGTGGAAATCATCCACCAAAATTGAAGCTTTGATGGAAGAACTGTATAAATCACGATCTGATAAAGTGACCACCAAATCCATTGTATTTTCCCAATTCACATCAATGTTAGATCTTATAGAATGGAGACTGAGAAAGGCTGGTTTTGAAACAGTCAAATTACAAGGTTCAATGTCTCCAGTTCAAAGACAGTCAACTATCAAGTACTTTCTGGAGAATCCCGGAGTTGAAGTATTTTTAGTCTCTTTGAAAGCCGGTGGTGTGGCTCTTAATTTAGTTGAAGCAAACCAGGTTTTCATAATGGATAGTTGGTGGAATCCTGCTCTGGACACTGGTCAAGCCGCTGATAGAATCCATAGAATTGGGCAGCATAGGCCAATCAGAATCGTTAAATTGGTTATCGAGGATAGTATTGAATCTCGTATTATTGAACTTCAAGAAAAGAAAGCTAATATGGTCAGTGCAACTTTGGATAGGGACCAGGCCGCAGCTTCTCAATTGACAACGGCTGACATGCAGTTTTTATTCAACAATTAATCCTGAGCATAAATTGGAAATTTGATATTTTTCTGGAGTTTGAGTCATATCTCAAGTTCTCCTCGACCCTTTTTTTCACTTTTTTATAATCTTAGAACAAAGAAATTGGAATGGTTTACCCTGTTTTACCAAGTTTTTCATCTGCAAATACAGTTGAAGATTCTTTATGTGTCGTAGGGCAAATAATTGTTGATTTTTCGAATGATGAAGAGTTAATTAAATTAGCTAAAACTGCCAAGTACGAAGTCAATGTCGATTTCAAAAAGGAGACAATCACCGAAGAAGATATAAACGCTATTCTTTCACTTTATAACAATGGGTTGAGATACGTTTTTGCAACAAATGATATCGCTGAAGTCATTTTAGATAAAATCCCTAATGGTAGAATTGTGTATAAATCAGGCAATAATTTATCAAAAAGATCAAAGTATGTTGTCAAGTCTTCAGAGGTTGAGAAAATTGAGGTTCCTGGATCAACCTACATTTATGTGAATGATTCAACTACCGATATAGCAGAATTAGTGAAAAAGGGCTTAACACCTATTATTGACTCAAAATATCTTTCCACTGAATACGAAAATGTTGAAAATGGATACCCAATTGTTGATTTCATTTTACCAGTTTTATCATCAGATAGACCTGATGGTCTTTATGCAACTCTAGTTGTTGATGAAAACAATCAATCACTGGGATTAGTTTATTCCTCTGAAAAATCTATCTCTGAAGCTATCAAAACTGGTACAGGTGTTTATCAATCTCGTAAACACGGTCTTTGGTATAAGGGAGCAACCTCTGGCGCAACCCAAAAATTATTAAGTTTAGATGCTGATTGTGATAGTGATTGTGTTAAGTTTGTTGTTCAACAGTCAGGCGCAGGCTTTTGTCATTTTGATACAAATTCATGCTTTGGTGATTTGAATGGTCTTTCCGCTTTAGTTTCAACATTAGAAGATAGAAAATCAAATGCACCAGAAGGGTCATATACTAAAAGATTATTTGACGATGAAAAGCTGCTCAATGCCAAAATCAAAGAAGAAGCCGAAGAGTTAACCGAAGCAACAGATAAAGCAGAGATTGCATGGGAATGTGCTGATTTACTTTATTTTGCATTGGCAAGATGTGTCAAGTATGGTGTTAGTTTATCAGACATTGAAAAGAACTTGGACATGAAGGCATTGAAGGTGTCTAGAAGAAAAGGTGATGCTAAACCAAAATTTATTGAACCTGAATCTGTCGAACCAGTTCAAAAAATTGCAACAGCCAATGACAAGATTTACATGAATAGAGTTGACGCCGAGACTGCCACTAAAGAAGAAATTAAAGCTTGTTTAGAAAGACCAATTCAAAAATCCGCTGATATTATGTCACTGGTTACTCCAATTGTTGAAAATGTTAAATTTAATGGTGATAAGGCGCTATTAGAATTGACTGCTAAGTTTGATGGGGTTAAATTAGAATCACCAGTTTTGATGGCCCCATTTCCAGAAGAAATGATGCAAATCACGGACGATCTAAAAATTGCAATTGATTTATCATTTGAAAATATTAGAAAATTCCATGAAGCTCAAAATCAAAGTGAGATCTTAACTGTTGAAACATGCCCAGGTGTTTTCTGCTCAAGATTTGCAAGACCAATTGAAAGAGTGGGTTGCTATATTCCAGGTGGTACAGCAGTTTTACCATCTACTTCATTAATGCTTTCAGTTCCAGCATTAGTTGCAGGTTGTAAGGATATTATTTTTGCTTCACCACCAGGTAAGGACGGTAGATTAACTCCTGAAGTTGTTTATGTTGCAAATAAAGTTGGTGCTAAATGTATTGTTTTAGCAGGAGGAGCTCAAGCAGTCGCTTCAATGGCATATGGTACTGAAAGTGTTCCAAAGTGTGATAAGATTATGGGTCCAGGAAATCAATTTGTTACTGCAGCTAAAATGTTGGTTTCTAATGATTCTAATGCACTTTGTGCAATTGATATGCCTGCCGGTCCTTCTGAAGTTTTAGTTATTTGTGACAAGGATGCAGATCCAGATTTTGTTGCATCAGATTTACTTTCACAAGCTGAACATGGTATTGACTCGCAAGTTATTTTATTAGCTGTTGGAATGACTGATGAACAAGTTGATAAAATCGACGAAGCTGTTCACAGACAAGCATTGGCTTTACCACGTGTTGATATTGTTAGAAAGTGTATTTCTCACTCCACTACTTTGAAATTGGCTACAATGGAAGAAGCCTTTGAAATGTCTAATGTGTATGCGCCAGAACATTTGATTTTACAAATTGAAGATGCCGAATCTTGGGTTCCAAAGGTTGATAATGCAGGTTCTGTTTTTGTTGGGGCATACTCTCCTGAATCTTGTGGTGATTATTCATCCGGTACTAATCACACATTGCCAACATATGGGTATGCTAGAATGTACTCAGGTGTTAACACTGCTACATTCCAAAAGTTCATTACTTCCCAAGTGGTCACAAAAGAAGGCTTAAAGAGTATAGGTAAGGCGGTCATGGATCTTGCGCAAGTCGAAGGCTTAGATGGTCATCGTAATGCAGTAAAGATTAGAATGGAGAAGCTTGGCTATCTTCCTCCTGGTTTTGTATAGTCAATCTATTAATAGATCTTGCATATAATATAATTTATTTAAAGCTATTGTTTACATGCAGATCGGCTTATTTGAAGTTTCCGTAAAAAACAAGCCATTTGATGAAACATGGTAGATCAAAGAATAAATTTATCGATCGCATGATGCTCTTTCTTCTTCTTTTTAATCTTAATTGACATAGTTGAAGATTATGGTTCGTTTTCTATCTTCAGTGTTTACGTTATTTGGGCTTGCGGCGCTTGGAATACTTTTGGCAGCTAACATCGGAACTGTTAAGGATTTTGCATACAAATCGGACATCTTTCTCATGGAAATGTCATTGCAAGACTTGCAGCTCCATAGTATGATTCCGTCTACATTGTCAAATTATGCCATTTCACAGTTGGGTTTTGCTCCAGGATATATATTTGGTATGTATGGGTACTGTAGAGCTACGGGTGGAGGCCCTATTAATCTTGACGACCCTTGGACTCTTACCTATGATGACGCAATTTGCAAGAGTGGAATTCCAAATAAGTTTAACTTACTAAATTTCATTGTTGATCAAATAAACACTTATAATACTGTTGGCGTCACTGTCACGACTGCTGATATCCAATTACCGAAGGATTTGAATACTTATATTGAGATATCAAACTCGATTTCCCAGTTAATTTACATTACCTCTATCATTGCATGTTGTCTCCAATTCGTGACTGTTATAGCAGCATGGTTCATGTACAGCTTCTGTGGGAGATTTGCAATTTGTCTCTTACAATTATTGGTGGTAGCCGGCGCAATTCTTTCTTCTGGTGGGGCCACGGGTCTTTATCTTGTTTACAAACATGGAATCAACTATGGTACCGATAGTTACGGAATGGTGGCCCGTTTATCTATGAAATTCCTTGCTCTTACCTGGGCAGGAAGTGCAGTAGCAGTCCTCGCCTTAGTTGTCTCACTTCTCAATTGTTGTTGTGGGGGGAGACGCTCCAAGTTGGTGAAGTATGAGCGTGTAGTCGCATAAAGTTAATTTTCTATCGTTTTGCTATTTATATACGTTTATTATCAAATGTTGTTATTATTACCAGTCCACATTCTCAGTTACGGGTTCACCTTTGGATCCTCCGCTTTCTACTCATTAGTTGCGTCACCAAAGGCGTTTGAACTTTTACCACGTCGTGAATTCGGAGTAATGCAATCGGCAACTTTACCAATTCAATTTGCCACTCAAGCTTTGGCACCTTTGGTTATTGGGTTAAGTGCTCCATACACCGTTTCAACATTGGGAGTCACACTACTTGCTGCGACATCTATTGGTGGTTTGATGAATTTGTTTTATTTAACACCTAAATGTGCCGATTTGAAAGTCAAGCGTTGGCAAATCATTGACTCCAAGTATTCTGGAGACGAAACCAAAGCCAAAGAGTCCGGTGATTTGAAATCCATTGACAAGGAGTTCGGTAAATACCATGCTCTTTCAATGGTTTCTAATTTGATTTCCATTATTGCCATTACAGGTTATGGAGGTGTAATGGGTAACAAACTAAAACCAATTTAAATGTATATAGATATAAGAGTATAGTTAACCAATCGCCCGGCTCAAACATTAGGTGGCAACATTAATGCACCTACCAATTCCGGCGATCTTTCAGTAGCCAACAAATCATAACTTAAAGCTGAATTTCGAGTATCACTTGTTTCTACTCGGATACCTAAGTTACTCAAATATGTCCTAGACTTGTTTCCTAATATTCTAGACTTGGATCCCAATCCTACAACCAGCAATTCTGGTTTAGGATATACAATATTCAACACTTTGAATATACTTTCTGGAAATTCCACAATAACGCCATTTTTTATCGTCATTCCCTTCAAATCCAACTCAAATATCTGATTGTTCAGCAACAACGCCCCATTGGGCGCTGTGACTGCCTTCAAATTTGAAAACACAATCGCATCATGTGAGATCATTTCCACATTATTCTGCGGCTTCTCGGCCAGCGCATAAATATCAAACTTGGCAAGGTTTTCTCCTAAGTTAGACGCTTTGAATGTTGATGTATAATGTCTTGGAATTCTTCCAGTACAAGAGAAGAGACGGCGGAATATCATTTGGTGATGTATTATGACAAATATCCAAGTAACAAAAATTTTCAAATTTTCATTAAATGTATCCATTCATTTTCTTTTCAACAAGATGGTGAAGTTAAACGTTATACAACAGGTTTCTAATGCCAGAAACGGTGTAGGATCATTTGTGAAACCATGTAAGAGAGTTACATTGAGTTACTGCAACTTTGGAGGGTCCTCAGAAGGTATGCGTGACTTTCTCCGTTTGAGACTTCAAACCATCGCAAAGGCAAACCCAGAAGTGGAATTTCGCGTTTTACAAAAGTCAGGATCCCATCCAGTGATTACAGGAGACTATACCAGTGGTCAGTCAAAACAAATTTGTGTTAGAAAATGGAATTTAGATGTGATTCAAAATAAATTGGATGTGGTGTTGAATTCTCAAGGAAACAGATGTAAAAAACCAAACAACTCAGTGGAATCCAAGAACGACTCAGTCAGAGGTATTTGGTCTCCATTTTATGTTCACCCAAGTCACAGATTCAAGATTTGATAAAATTTTTTGTTTCTTTCTCTTTCACACCCTCTTTTTGTACATACATACATATATACATACCGTTTCTGTATATCATTTTTATATAACAGATGAATTGATATAAACAAATCATTCTTATGAATATATACTATAAATAAGTTTTATATTAGAATTGAAGATCCATTTCATCATCATTCTCATACGGACATTGTATTCTAGAATGTCCTTGTTTATCACAAAAATCACAAAAGTTCGGATTTCCAGCCGTTGGATCGACTTTGATTTCCGGCTCAAATACTTTTAATGCTCCGTTAACATCTATGAACGATTGAGGTTTATTTCTGGCCAATTGTGACTCTAGTTCTTTTATTTTTTCATCCTTCTCTTCCAACTTTAATTCTAATTGATAGTTGATCATTTCAACTTTATGCAAATCATCAATTTCCTTAGATTTGGCCAGTTTAAATTTCTGGAATTTATTTCTTTCTTCATCCAAGATTAGCTGTAAATCGGAATTGGTATTCATATCTTTAAATTTCTGCTCACTCTCTTGGACTTTTTGATTCAATACTTTAATTGTATCCATCAATTGTTGTATTTCTAATTCCTTTTCTTGTTTAAACTGATGAAATTTCTGCTCTTTTTTAGCCCATTGTTCCTCTTGTAATCTCATATTATTCTCTACTTCATCCAATTGCAAGGATAATTCTTTTAGATCCAATTCTGATTTCAACATTCGTTGTTGATACACAGTATTAGTAACATTTGGTACAGTGTTTGTTGTGGATTTGGGTTGTTGAAACCAACTTTGAACTTTTCTTAAGGGAACAAACAACCCACTGTTGGCAGTGTCTACATTGAAATATACTTCCCCATTGACATCACCATTGTTTTTACCTTTAGATGATAACCGGCCTAGCAATTCCAAACCACAAAACACTCCTTCTTTATTCCGTATTGATCCCACGTATCTCAGGAGAGCCTCTCCACCGTCTGGTAGACTGATAACTTCCCCAACCTTGAGTTCCATTTCATTCGATGTTTTTTCTTAAAAAAAAGGTACAAAGAAATATACATAGTTAATCATTATTTAAAATCAATACCATTTGGTGCAATCATGATCTTTACATTGGTTTCTTTGTGGTTGATCAATTGCATGAAACCGCCTTCAATTGCATCCTTGGCTTCGACTTTTCCTGTGATTAACATTTCCATTTCAGTAAGAGAGATCAACTTTTCATTAATAGCTTTAATAACTTCAGCAAAATCTTGAGTAACATAACACATGGAACCAGTTGCTCTTTTTTCTTGATAAGTCAAACACATTGGCACAAATTGAACAGGTTTGTTTGGCCAAATTGCAACGTTCACTGCAGTGCCACCAGGGCCCAACACATCGATTGAAGTATCAAATGTTTTTTGAACACCAGAACAATCGAATGAAGCAGTGAATCCTTCTGTTTCTGGTAATAAGGATTTCAGTTCTAAAATAGGATCTTCATAGTCATTAGGGTTGAAGACTTCAACGCCCAGTTTCTGTGCAAAATCTCTTCTAATACCTGCAGGCTCAGAACAAACAATTCTACCAGCTTTATGTCCTTTTAATGCTAGAATGGTACATAAACCAATTGGACCACCACCGAGAACAACTGCAGTTTGGCCTTCTTTAAAATCAGCACATCTAACAGCATGCCATGCAACAGATAAAGGTTCAACCAATGCTGCCAAATCCAATGGCAAGAAATCTGGAATCTTCAACACATGGTCATCCCCATAAACAACATATTGTCCGAATGCACCATGATCAGTGCCTAAACCAACAAAAGACAAATGCTTACAGCAGTTTGGTTTATCAGCTTTACAAGCTGCACAAAATGGCTTCGAGTGATCGACTGCTGCGTATCTGAGTCTATCAGAACAATGAGAGGTTGCTTCAACCACAACCCTATCACCCGGCTTAACATTAGTAACATCCTTACCAACTTCATGAACAATACCTGAGAATTCATGACCTGGACATAATGGTAATTCTTTACCTGAAATAGCGCTGACTGATCCAACTTCTGGGAAGAAGATTGGTCCGTCTAGAAACTCGTGAAGATCTGTTCCACAAATCCCACAGAATGCAACTTTAACTTTAACATCGTTTCCATTGATAATTTGTGGCTCCTCGATGTCCTCTGAGTATCTTAATTGTTCTCTTCCGTAATACAATAAACCTTTCATTGTTATTTTATAAAGAAAAGTGGTGTTTCCATTATTCTCTATCAATTCCGGAGATGCCACTCATGACTTGTTTTTAAAATTGTGGGGTGTATCTAAAGCGTGGAGATTTTCGGAATTTTGCATGTTTATATTCATTTTGAAGCTAAAAGTTCACAGATGTTCAATACAGTATTGGATAATTTTGGAAAAATAGATATTAGACACACAGCAAATTTGGTGATGCAAAGAATCACCAACTCAGGACAAAGCCGCGAAAAATATAGATTTTTCTTGATTGTGTTTTTATACTATAAATTTCATAGCATCACTCTTTATTAGCAAATGGCAGCCGATCAGCTGGGAAGGAGGAAGGCTTCAAAGTCATTGAAGCTATTTCGTTCAAATGATGCATTGGGATTAATAGAAGGAACGAGTAGTCATACAATGGTGGATCCTCCATCCAATGCAGTGTTTCTACCCCACGAGGTTGCTCCATTACATGATAACCAAAATGAAAGCGTGGTTGAGGAAGATGAAATTCATGACTTCCCTCTTACTGTTGAATTACAACCTTTTAAAAATAAAGTTGGAGGCCATACTGCAATTTTCAAATTCAGCCATAGAGCTGTTTGCAAAGAATTGGTGAATAGAGAAAATAAATGGTATGAATCAATTGAAATCTTTCATCCTCAGCTGTTAAGATTCATGCCTAAGTATATTGGAGTTTTGAATGTTAGATATAAAGTTCCACGCCAAGAAACAGGAGTTTCACCTGCTTTGTCATCATCACCAACTGCACAAATAACTACAAATAAACAAAATCTAATATTACCGGAGGTCAACCTAATTGATAACCCTCATATGATTCCATCTAATTCTAATTCAGCATCATCAGCATCATTATCATCATTAGCCAATATTACCGACCCAGCAAATGACAGCACCAAAGTTAATTTGAAATTGAAAGATCTTGTAATATCAGAAGTTTTTACTCCATCAGGCAATAATAGAAGACGTAGATCAAGTTTTGGCCAGGAATCTTTTAAATTCAATACAACTCGTCGGCATCGGTATTCCACGAATTCTGCTCCGTTAAACAAATCGGAAATAATGCAATCTTTAAAGGAAATCGACGAATCTTCTTGTAATGACAATGACAATAATGATATGGACAGTTGTGTTTATGAAGATGACAATTCAGTACTTTTAGAAGATGTTTCTCCTACCAAATGCTACGGATTAGATGATTCAAATCAACATTTTCAGAAAAACCAAATACAGCAACTAAACGAGGATCAATTCAAAATTCAAAGGTTCTTATTATTAGAAGATTTAACAAGTGGTATGAACCATCCTAGTGTCTTGGATTTGAAAATGGGAACGAGACAATATGGAATTGAAGCCAATTTGAAGAAAAGAGATTCGCAAAGGGTTAAATGTTCAAATACTACAAGTCGACTTTTAGGTACTAGAATTTGTGGTATGCAAGTTTGGGATAAATCTTTGAAGAAGTTTATCAACAGAGATAAATATTTTGGAAGAGATGTCAAAATTGGAGAATCTTTCGTTAAGTCATTATCCAGGTTCTTGTACGATGGAGAGTCAATTTATTCTATTGTCAAAAAAATTGCTCCATTATTGAATAATTTGGAAGAATTAATCATTCAAATTGGAGAATTGAGAAAATATAGACTTTATGGATCAAGCATTTTGATTATGTATGATGATAAAGATGAACAAGGCGAAGATGAAGATGAAGCGAAAGTTATCGTTAGGTTGATCGATTTTGCTCAATGTGTTATCGGGGACCTACCATTAACTGAAAAGACAACTTTCCCACCAATTCATAGTGAAAGTTGTGATGATGGTTATTTAAGGGGGTTAAACTCTTTGAAATTCTATCTTTTGCTGATGTTTAACCAATTTACAAGAGGGTTAGATTTTTACGAAACGAATCGGGACCAAATTGATATCGAGAGTTTAATGGTTAAATGTCCATGGTTAGATAGTTTTGATTCCGATATCGAGGTAGAATGCCCTTATGATTTCAAATCAATGCCAACTTTCGATGATAACGGGGATGTTAGTGAATAAGCTACGGCAGCACTGTATAATAAATATATGTATACCTTCATTTAGAGATTAAAAGAAATGGAATGTTCTATAACCCGAGATGAGACGTTAATTCTACGATAAAGGTAATATTAATCTGGCACAATTATTGAGACCCTAGAATTCATGCTATGTTAAAAAAGCAAGCAGGCCAAAGTATTGGGCGTAAACCTTAAAGAAAAGAAGTGATGAAAAATTTTAGGATTTTTTTTTCAACGTCTTTCTTAAATAAAAATACAAAACAATAACAGTAAAAATAAAATAAAGAAAATGAAACAAAATCAAAATCAAAATCAAAATCGAAGTCAAAAGAACAGAGACAACAGAGTTCAATTTGGTTGTTGAGAAGATTGTGAAATCTGTTGTTGATGTTGCTGTTCCTGATGCTGTTGTTGAATTTGCGTTGGAGTGTAAAATTGATGAACCATCTGGGGATAAGCATTAGGAGCAGAGTTTCCGTTATTACCCGTTGGATCAAATTGATCAATTGGATTTGGTTGAAATTGACGGACAAGTAAATCATTATTAAATTTTGGCTTATATTGTCCTCCAACCGGTGACGCGTTAGCAACTGCTGCAGCGGCAGATGAAACGGCAGCTGCTGCAACTGCTTGGTGTTGAGACATTTGATGATGTTGTTGAAGTTGTTTCTGCTGTTGTTGTTGCTGCTGCTGTTGTTGTTGATGATGTTGCTGTTGCTGCTGTTGCTGTTGAATGTATGGACTAAATGCGTGAACATTTAATTGACCTGAAATCACATCAACGGCATTATGAATGGATGGTAGATCGGTCAATTGATTTGCACTATTGGAAACAATAGTAGTTTCAGCAAGAGATTTAAGTTTTTGTCTCTCCAATTCCTTATCCCTTTCTTTTCTGATCATCTGTTCCATTAATTGACGATCATTTATACCCAATTTTTCCATCTTCTTCAAATGTCCTTTTTCGTGTCTCTTTTTATCAGAGTTACGTGCGAAACCTTTACCACACAGGAAACACTTGTGGGGTTTGGTTGTCAAATGAACTCTTGCATGTGAATCATGATTATATTTTTTATCGAAAACTTTTCCACAGTGGGCACAAACGTAGTGACGCATTGGTTGATTATGGGACCTTCTCTTTTTAGGTTTCATTGGATCATAGTCACCATCAATATCATCTTCGTCTAAACCATCTTCGTCTCCATCATTACCTGCGTTGGAAGAAGCATTGTAGTCATAATCCTCATTTGCTCTACCCTTAGTAGCAGCTTCAGCCAGGGCAATTAATTCAGATTTCGGCTTACGGCCTCTCTTCTTCCCGGTGTAGGGAGCCCTGTTTGTTGGGGTTTGTGGTGGCGGCGGAGACGGACTTGGTTTCTTCTTAATAGTTGCAACTCTTCTTCTTGTTCTTACTCTTCTTGCAAGGTATGCAGGTCCTGCAGTTGAAATAAGTAATTGCGAAACAGGGTTTTGACCCTCATCAGCCCTTGGTGGATCCAAAAGTGGGTTCATAGGAGAGTTGTCCCTATGGAGCACCATTGGATGCGTGTTTTCTGATCTGAGTTGATCTTCTTCGTCGTCAACAGAAACCTTGTGTTGTTTCCAATCTTGAAAAGGGGTGGTTTCTACGAATGCAATGAAGTCTGCCGTGGATTCAAAGTGCAAGTGGAATGTACCCTTGCCTAACTTTCCCAAAATGTCGTGGTGATTGTAATACACCGCAAATGCTGCGTGTTTTACCAAAACGTAGATTCTATTTGCCATGAAGAATGTTTACATCCCCAGTCTTGCTCAGTCTCTCAGCGTCTCCGCGCTTTAAAATTGATTCCCCCTTCGCGACAAGAAAAACTTTTGAGAATTCGCCCTCCACTACCAAATTGGAGTCTGTTGGGTTTCTCACCAAAATGAACGTTTCGCCGACATGAGGATCGTTTCCTACGTCCAAATCCAATTCCAACGATACCCCATTCATTAGTGATTCGTATTGTGCAAGATACCTTTCTTCACTTGTAGTCAACGACTCTAGTTTGTTTGCATTGGACCTCAATTTACTAGCACGATCCCACCCATATCCAATAAGACAACGTTTATTCCTTTTCATCATCACATCAACAACGTAATCTCTCAATACATCCTCTTCTGGTTGGTTTTCCAACATTCGGTTTAAATCCCAACATTCCCGCACAACAGCGTCTACCAACTCGCCCTCGTATCTCTTGCTGTTCTGGGCACTTTGAACCAATCTCTGCGCTGTCTCTCCGTACATTATCAATTACTAGAATGATCTTTTTTTAACTGTATATATATTATAATACTCTTAGATATTTATTTAAAAACCCCCTCCCTCACTCGATGATGTGCTCATCAAGCCAAATTGAACTCGTTCTCCTTCTGAGCTTCCCTTGCCTTCTTGAAGACTAAGTTTTTACCACTCATCTTCTTTGGCTTCTTCTTATTATTAACACCGTCACCTCCAATGGACTTAGGTCTTTCTCTTAAACCAAAAGATTTCGCTAAATGACCTAAATGAAGATCTTTAATATTGAAAATACCTCTTTCTTCATTCAAGTGAGTAGTATAAGCCCTCATATGAGATAAAAATGCCTTCTCACATAATTCTTTAATTCTTGCTTCACTTATAACGCTACGTTCCAAATCCAATTGGAATGTTGTTGCATACATATCCCATGAACCCACTCTGTTAAATTTATTACCCTTGAATTCTTCTTCTCCAACGTGTGCAAAAGCACCCTCCAACACTTTCTCATAAGACTCAAATTGGATTTGAGATTTTTTATGCAATGGTTTGATAACTTCAATATAGTTTTCTTCCAAACCTGGCATCAAAAACAACCATGACTCACCATCATTACCCAATCTAGCAGTACGACCAATTCTATGTAAATGGTCATTGATTGTGAAAGGAGGATCAAATTCAATAACTTCATCAATATTAGGCAAATCTAAACCTCTTGACGCAACATCCGTACAAACCAAAATTTTTCCATTGTTTGCGTCATCCTTGGTGAAATCCATCAATGTATTCGTACGAGCTCTTTGTGAAAGAGAACCGTGTAATTTGTAGATGATTGTATTCTCGTTTATTGATGGTGCAGAAGATCCTTGAATATCATCCTTTTTTAATAATTGTCCTTTATTACTCAAAGCAATAAAATGAAAATCCACACTATCAGCACATGACAAAAATACAATTGTCTTTTTTCCAATTTTATTGACGTTTTTAAGAACACCCGCAAGAGTAACATATCTAAGTTTTGGTGGAACAACAACAATTCTTTGAATTAATTGGTCAGGTGCTTTCATATGTTCTTCAACATCACCTGAGTTTTTCTCGGCACTGATAATTTCCCCTCCATTCTCCAATGAGATTTCTCCCAATTTTTTAACGTTACCCTTCAAAGTTGCAGAACATAAAACATTTACCCTTTTTTTTGGCAAAACATTACTCATTGGACCCAAGTTGGACGTGAAGTCTTCTTGCAACTTGGCCAATATTCTTTTGATATTTTCTTCAAATCCCAATTCCATTAATCTATCACCTTCATCCATAACCAGATATCTAACTTGTCCTAATTTCAAATTTCCCGTATTATCAATGTGATCAACTAATCTACCAGGAGTAGCAATTAAAATATTAACCCCCTTTCTCAATCTTGCCTTTTCACTTTTTTTCTTCTCTCCACCAATAACAATTCCTGGGACAATCCAATTGCATGACATTCTACATAACTTTTCTTCTAAAAATTGATAGATTTGCTGAGCCAATTCTCTGGTTGGGGTTAGAATCAATGCATACACACCTGATTGTCTTGTTATCCTTTCTTTGGATTGAAGAAGCTTGTCTAAAACTGGTAATAAAAATGCCATAGTTTTACCTGACCCTGTTTGTGCTTGCATAAATATATCATTTGATGCCATTTGCAGTTTTGGGATAACTAATCTTTGAATTTTAGTTGGTTTCTCATACTTCAATGTTTTCAAGGTACGTTTGATATTATCGTGTAATGGCATATCTTCAAAAGTAGCATCTGCTGAAATTGCATTAGATGGTGCTTGGGTTTCTAACTGATCATTGACTCTTTCTTTAATTTCTTTATTTGCTGTAAAAAGAGATGTTACAATTTGTTGTCCGTTAGAATTTGGCTGTGGTTCTGCTCCACTTGACCTTGGTCTTTTCGCACCAATTGGTGTATCATTTCCACCACTAGTTTGTTGTTTCTTTTCAAAAGTTCCTCCTCTACCTTGTTGTTTAAGTTGTTCCTTTCTTCTTTCACTCCATTTTCCTCCCACAAGCTTCGTTTTTTTTCTAACCACTCCAGAACCTGCAGTAGGTATTGTGAAATTTAATAGCATCCCATCATCGTCCTCCATTGCTATAATAATATTAGATTTTTCTTTCCAAAAGAAAAAAACTCTATTCCTTAACTAAGAAAAAAAAATTTTTATATATAATGCATCAACCTTGAATATACGTCTTTCTTTAAATATTTCAAAAACAGGCATGTTATTTGTCCCAGAAGAAGAGGAAATTGAGCAAGAAGTAGATGCAATCGTGAGCTCAACACCATTGTATTTTAATCAAATTCCACCAAATTTGTACCCTCTTTTGGTTCAATCAAAGGGAAAAATTTCAGGTAATTCGAATATTAAATACAAGGCCAAATCCTCAGTCATCCAAGTGGAAACCCCACTTTCTACAGAAAGATATTATTCTAATGATCAAGCAGATCAATTGGGTGCCACCAATAATGTTTGGAAAGGTGTTATCATAAATAATAATGAAGAAATCAATAATACTAATAACAATAACAATGACACAGAGAATAATCATACTTCAATACGATCACAACCAGGATCAATTGGGGGATCCGACTATTACATAATTGTTAAATCTGCCAAAGATGGATCATTGCACTTGACACCAACTCCAAATACAGTCGTTTTAAACTCAGATTTTAATCATATTGACATCGCTAAAAGTGAAAGACTTCAAACACAACAGCAACATTTCAATCAAGTTACAACCCCCAATCAATCTAATACCACAAGTGATAAAAAAGTTAATGTTGTGACCATGTCTGCTAAATCTACCAAAGAAATTTTACCAAGATTGGGTGGAGCTTTATTATCCTCTAAATTAGAAATGGAAGAAGCACCAACTCAACTAAAGATCTCAAATGATGATGAAATCACTTCCCATTTCATCTGCACTTCAAGCGACCCAATTGAGACCACATTAACTAAGGATCAATATTTAGATTCACTTCTAAACGAGTAATTGTTTTTATAGGTTTAATACGTATTGTATCGTATATAAATAATAAATATAAATGAATGAATATATTAACTATCAACTTATTTGCTGCCTAATTCAACAACCTTCTTAGCAGCATTATCAAGTTGATCTTCCATGAACAATTGCAAACCAGAGTTGGCAATCATTTCCTTTGCGATTTCCAAGTTTGTACCTTGTAATCTGACAACGACAGGAATCTTCAAGCCTAAGTTCTTTGTAGCTTGAATTAAACCATCAGCAACATAATCACATCTAACAATACCACCAAAGATGTTGACGAAAATAGCTGAAACCTTTTCTTCTGTTAAAATTAATTCGAAGGCCTTTTCAATGGTTTCTGGAGTAGCACCACCACCGACATCTAAGAAATTGGCTGGAGCACCACCGTACAATTTAACAACATCCATTGTTGCCATAGCCAAACCAGCACCATTGACAAGACAACCAATGTTACCATCTAATTTAATAAAGTTCAAACCATATTTGGAAGCAGTAACCTCATCTGGGTCTTCTTGAGTAACATCTCTCCATGAGAAAACATCTTTTTGTCTGTATTCGGCGTTATCATCAAAGTTGAACTTAGCATCCATACACATAACTTGATGGTCAACGGTTTCACTTAATGGGTTGATTTCAATTTGAGTGGCATCCTTTTCCTTGAAAATTTTGAAAAGGGTTTGAATATCCTTGGCGGCAGCTGGGACACAACCTTCTGAGAAACCTAATTGGGAAGCAATTTCAACAGATAATTTGTCGTCAACACCTTGTTCGATAGAAACAGAGTACTTCTTGATAGCATCAGGGTTCTTCTTGGCAACACCTTCAATATCCATACCACCTTCACTTGAAGCAATGATCATTGTTGATTGGTTCTTTCTATCCATAACAATTGAAAGATAAGCTTCATGAACAGCATCCTTTCTTTCGACAATGTAGACAGCGGTAACTTCCTTACCGGCAGCACCAGTCTGCTTTGTAATAAGTTTATGACCAAGCATCTGGGAAGCCAAATCTCTGGCCTCTTCTGGTGTTTCAATCATTCTGACACCGGATTTAAGTCCACTGTCAAAATGACCCTTACCTCTACCACCTGTCAAAGCTTGAGCCTTGATAACAAGTCTGTTAGACCCGATATCCTTAGCTGCCTTGAAGGCTTCCTCTGGTGTGAAAGCTGCGTGCCCGTTTGGTGCACCGACACCGTAGGACTTCAAAAGAGCAGCTGAACGGTACTCGTGAATGGAAAGATTTCTGAATGCAGTTCTGGCACTTCTAGACAACATTCTTCAATAGTTTTAGAATCAAATTAATCAAAAAAGAACAAGAGTGGGTTAATGTTCAATAATTTTATTTATATAAAAACCCCAACACGAAAATCTCGGCGAAACGCTTCTTCTTTTCCGAACCCCCCACATCTGGGCGCGACAGCAAAATATGTTGTGCTGTCAATAGGTACAGTATGCTCATTTGCTCAGCACGGTTTGATATAGGGAACCCCAAAATATTGTAGAGGTGTATCCAATATCCAGTATATCCTGATAATTTTGATAGTTGGGATTAACAAACTGATTACGTCGACAAAGAAAATAATCCCAAACCGATTTTGTATTGTCATAAATGCCAAGTGAAACTTTATCCTTTTCACAGTCACCCAGAAAAGTCCCGTACTGACATGAATACAAATGGTACATCAATCTCCTTAAAAACCTTTCATTATATTCAAACTTATTTGGATGTTGCTGAATCAATTGAAATATGCATTCTAGAAACTGATGGAATATTGGAGACTCCAATTTGACTGCCTGATGGTGTTGAAATCTTTGATTTAAAGACTTTATACGTTGAAATTTCCCTTGCTCTGTGTGATTATAAAATTTGGCTTCCAACTGTAAATGCCCACACCTGTCATTGAATCGATGTCCAAAAGAACACCATTCCTTTTCTACCAACACGCATATTCCTTCTAAAGTCCTAAAATATGGATCCACGCAAATTTGAACAAGAGCTGATATTTGCGCAGTTCTATCCCATCCATCACTACAATGAATTAATATATGCACTCCTTCTAATGTTAACCATTTTGTTAAACTTTCAACACCTTTCAAAATCCCCCTTATATGCTCTGGCCAATTGGTTTTCTCAATTTTCTCGGCATCTAACCTCACGTTTGCATCAATATCACTGTTTTTCAATAGATCTTTAATTTTACTTAACGAATCTCTCATGACATGAATATTATCAATATTCAAATATATTTTTCTACTTTGGGTGCCATAATACTCAATATTTTCACTACCTGCACCCAGTGCCATTTGAGCTGTTGCATTGGTGATGGGTCTTGCGTCAACAATCAAATTTTTGGCGTTGGCTTTCCCGTTTGTATTGAAAACAGCTAAAACCAAGTTCTCATCTTGAATTGATCTATTTTGTTTAAGTCCAACCAACGGTTGTGCGCATCTAGTAATAGTGCATCCATTTTTTCGGAAATAATAGGATAGTACAGGAAACCTATTCTTGGACCTATATTTAACAGAATGTCTCAACATTGAATCTTTCACATCCATCGGTACAATCAATTTTCTCGGATATGTGTCACATAATGAGTAATTATCATTCAATTGAGTTAATCTCCATTTGTCGCCAAAAACAAGCCCTTGTCTTTCAAACTCAGACTTGACATTATAAAGATTCCAGCCATTAAATCCTTGCTCTAATTTGACTTGTTGATAACTAAAGGCATACAAATCTTTGATATTTTCGATACACGTTAACTTCATGATAATTTCAAAAGCTTCTTGTGCTCTTAAAATATTTCTAAACTCTAATGCAATGTATGTAAAATCTCTCATCTGAATCCTGATGTTAGCTCCTCTTTTCTTCATATTTGAAGAATTGCCATCTAAATCCATTTCGATCGCGTCCTGGCAGCCTTCAACATATATATTATTATCATTATTATTAGCAGTAGTGTTCTGAGTTACAAATCCTAGAGTATTGGATAACATTGACCCTAGACTGTCTTGAATGTTTTCTTGTTGGTCATCTCCGAGCAGTGACACTGATCCTCGATGAAAATCTACCCGGTCTATCATTGGATAACAAACCCAAATTTCCGTTGGTGACGACTGTGTTGTTTCTTTGAAAAAGAAATGATGTTTGGTGAAGCTTAAAGTTCCTAGTTTGGAAACTCCCCTCCTGTAGAGAGTAACCTCCTCAAGCTTCAACAGAATTTGAAACTCCATCAAATTATCTATATCAAAAACAGAAATATATATACACAAATCTAAACATGAATAACTTGTTTGCTCAGCATCTGGCGCCATCTACTGGATTGTGTCATTTCTCTAATACGAGACACCGCTCTACGAAAAGCAAATAGTTCATCCTCTCCTGTGAAATTAGCACGCTTGCTTAACTTTTCTTGTAGGTCGGCATGGGCTTTCGAAATATCGAAATCCAATTCTTGGTAGGATGCAAAGTTCGGCCTATGAGGGTTTGCTAGGTCATTTTCGGTCATAAACTGCATTTCTTGCTCTTGTAGATCAATGGTATCGCTACTTTCATGAAGCTTTTTATACTGTGGGTGCGCAATCCCTACGTTCGTAACGGCATTTGGTAGTTTTCCTTCTTGTACCATTTCTTCTTCAATTGGGCCTGATGATGTTGCATCATTCAAACAGAGATAATTTGGGCCATCTTCAATTGGTGTACATTGAAATCTTTCTTCTGTAGTAGAGGACTTCTTGCTATCAGGAAAAAACAAATCTTCAGGTTCACATTCCATACTGATCATCAAATTACATCTTTCATCATACATCGCATCAATAAAAGTAATCAATCGTCTCGCTTGGTTCTTCATCCGTTTTGTTAAAATTGGAACGTTTGCAATCATTATCAAATCATACCTTTTTGCAATCTCAATCAAATCAGCAGGCGAAAAAGCTGAATCTTGGGTTAAATCATTAAAATCAAAATATGCTGTCTTTTTCCCGCTAACTGAAGGTAATATTACATTTCTCCCATAATTTCTGAATCCAATGACGTTCTTCTTAGGAGATTTCAAATGATTTGATTTAAGCTTTTCCCATTTTGATGAGTTTTCAGTTCCAGTGATTAACCAAGAATCAGCAGCTAGTAATCCATCATCATTCAATAGTTGGGTTCTATAATCCGTTTCACTTTTCATATCCCAAATATCGCATCTGAATTTTAGAACTCTTTCGAATCCATCCATAGACGTATCAGAAATACCACCAGAGTATAATTCTGCAGGTAATCTGTTGGAGCTGGAGATCAAAATTCCTCCCAATTTAAAATAGTAAGTAAATAAACTTTTTGTTATTTTAGCCATTGCTATATCCGGTAACATGAATTCATCTAAAATCAATACATGACATTTATTCATTAAATTGCATGCCAAGTGAAACAACATGACATCGTTCTCATTTCTTAACAATGGATGATTGGATTGAATGTCACCAATCCGTTTTTTCTGTGAAATAAGATTCATTTCTTTCAAAACCCAATTATTGAAAGCAGTTTGATGAATTCTCCATTTATTTTGGATCGGTAATGAATCTGCAAATATATCCATGCATAAAGATTTACCCGATCCCACCTCTCCATTCACTAATAATCCCTTTGGTATTTGTTTAAAATCCATTGAAAATAATTCATCCTCGTCTTTAACCTTTACAATTAGTGATTTGATTTCGTTTTCTTGTGTTTTCGTCTTATACCAACCAATAGTCCTTTTATAAATTTCTCCTCGTTGTTCTGCTCCTAGATTATCAAGTTCCTTGAATTTGATTTCTAATTCTCTGACAAGCTGATTTATTTTAATTTTGGTTAAATCTGGTTCATAACCTTGGATCTCTTTAGATAGTTTCGAAAGTTTTTTAATAAGGGCAACTTGATGTGGATCAGTTTTGATTAATCCTTGGGCTACTTGTGACTTATATATCAAATATGGATCTGTAATTGTAAGAGAGCTCTGGCATCTTTTAATCAAACGAATCATCAATTGATACTTAATCAATGAAAAGATAGATCAAAATCTCTAGGAAAAAAAATTAATTTCGAAAATACCATTAACGGTATATCCGAATTCCTATCGGTTAAAGAATTTCTACTGCAATATTTCAGTGAAGAATATCTACATTGGCACCTAATAGATAACAGAGATCTTGAAGAAAACAAAAAAAAAAATAATCAAAATATTACAAAAGAATAAATAAAACCCATGCTATCAATCTAATTGGATCTTACGTTGGTTCTTGAGGACCCAAATTTGACACCCGCAAAAAATGAAAAATGCAATGTATAACAAAATAGCTCCAAATATTGTCTTGGCAACTTCTTTGCCATTAGATGGGGAATTGATGGATCCCGTCATTGATTCGTGGTTGTTATAAAACAGAGACGCCACCACTGAAAGAATTACTATTCCAAATGCGCTAATAACTGTACAAAACCATGCTTGACCAGCCTATTCGAACAATAACAAATTAGTTAGTAAAAATCGCCTTATAGAAAAAAGGAAACGGATTAAACCATCAATTGACCATTAAATTACATCTAATAATAGAATTCAATAATATTGATAGACGTTTCCGGGTATTTCACTTACAGAAACAACAGCTTTCATAATTATTGCCTTTATCAATAAATTAATAAAAGTAATCTCGAGAAGGAAAACCGAACAATTTCTCTCGTCCAGAAAATTCCCAATTTTCACATATTACGTAACAATTATCCAAGTAGATAGTATAAAATTATATATCTTACTTATTAGCAGCTTCCGATTTAGCCTTCTTCCTTAAACGCTCCACCTCTTCCTCATCTCTTCGTTGAGATTTTTCCACCACTAGATTTTTCAAAAGTCTATTCTCCATTTCTAATTGTTGAATCCTCGATTCTAAACTAGCTGACAATTTATGTGCTTCAACTAAACTTCTTTCCATTTCTTGTTCTTTCATCTTCTTCTTTTGGCGGAACCTTGCACTTGCAGCTGTTACTTTTAGTCGCTTTTCTTCCTCTGAATCAATAGGAGATTCTTTAACCCCAGAACCTATAGAAGATGTCGCAGCAGTAGAAGGAGATTTCCTCTTACGCGACGGCTTGGAATCAGGTGTTGAAACAGACGTATAACTATTATGTTGATCAATGAATGTTGGGCTTTGATTATTTATAATAGGAGGTGACATCTGCTGAAATTGTGGTGAAGACTGTTCATGCCTAGAAATGTATTCAACATTTTGGGGTATTTGCGGTTGAGGTTGTTGGAAATTAGTTTGAGACTGATTTTGTTGAGGGGGTTGATGTTGATATTGATTCGACGCTAATGCTACCACTAAATCACTTAGCAAACTTTGTTGCTGATTCGGTTGGACTGCATTTGCTAAGGTTTGAGCCAGCAAATTCACCAATAAGCTATTGTTGCTGTTGTTGTTAGTTCCGCTATTAGGTTGTAACGTCGATGACTGTGGTTGTGTTAGTGGTGGTAATGGAAGCGATTGTTGATTTATTGGAGTTGCAGCCGCCGTTATTGTTGCTGATCCACTATTGTTGTGACCCTGCTGTGCGAGAAGTGATTGTGATTGGTATATCGATGGAGTTGCACCTAGTCCACTCATTACTGGAGGTTGATCATCATGTCTTTGTTCTTGTTGTTCTTGTTGCTGCTTATAAACCTCTGGTTTGTGAAATGCAACTAAGCTTGCAAGCGCATCAATTTGTTCTTGGGACAATCCTGCTGCCGAGAGTGTATTTTGTGCACCTTCTGGAACATGCAATCTGTTCATCTGTGGTTTATTGCTGTTGCTACTGCTGTGGCTATTATTACTATTATTTCTTGACAAGAGGGAAGGATTAAATGCATTTGAAGAAGCCTGTGGAGAGGAAGCTGGAATTTGATTTCTTGAAGCGCTCTTCTTGCCTAACAACTCATGAATGGTTGATGGAATTGGAGAGTGTCCCTGATGATGTAAACTCTTTGTTTTCTTTGGTTGCTGATGTTGATTTGTATTGGTGTTAGTTGATATGTTTCCGATTGAAGTATTATTATTATTCTGCATCGTATCATGATAATCAAATTTCTTTTTATTGCTATACCTCTGACTCAAATTTTGATATGTTTGATTTGATATTGGAGGGCCATTCGAAGCAGACAATGCAGGGCTCACATGATTAAAAGAAGTTGCCTCAGCAAATGAAACAAGATCGTTATTTCTTGATCCAGAAAATGGACCAGAGCCTAATGCTCCGGGTAAATTTCTTTCATTCTTATCTTCATCTGGAAAAATGAATGTATCGTCTGCAAAGGCTGCAAGCTCTCTTTGTAGTTGATCATTGAAATTTAATTCTGGGGTATTTGAGGATGCTGCGGCTGGAGAAGGACCTGTGCTTTGGAAAAAGTTCTCCATATATACCAACTGCTCCAATAGAGCCATTGGTGTGTCTTCGATCTGGTTTTCCATCTCGTTTGGCTGGTCTGTCTCCATTTCTATTACAAGAAGAGTATCAATTAGAAGACTCATCGATAGAGTGATCTTTTTTTGTTTGCCAGATTTGGGAGTGGCGCAATTTTGAAATGTAATTAAGTATTTGCACGTGATCAAATATTAGCCACAGTTGCGTCGGACACGACATGCGGAGTGTCGCACCATTGAGAAAGCAAAATTCCCATATATCTACATTGGCGTATCACTTGTGGAGAGACACCAGAGTTTAAAGCACCCTTTAAATGACCCTTTAACTGTGGATTCACATCCTGAGGAATCAAGCTGGAAATAACCACTAAGGAAGTTTCTTCAGCTGTCAAAACACCATCAAAGGATAACAACGGAGAATAAACATCCTGAATAGTGTATTGAAATAGATCAGGGTATGAACCCTCCATCTGCGACTGTACTCGTTTGCTTATTTTGGTGTACACGTGATCCCAGTATTCCTTACCCTTTTTCTGTGTTTCGAGATATTGATCCCATGATTGAATTGTTGGTCTATTGCATTTCTCTGATCTCAAACTTTTAGGAGTGGTGTCCTTTAATTGCATCATAGCATTTATACACTTTGGTAGACCCGATAACGCTGCCGTTTTCATGATACTTTCTCTGAACTTGTCTGTAGTTTTGAACATGTTTTCTTTATCACTTGAACAATATGGTGAGTATTCCAAATTCTTACCGGTGGCCTTGATTTCATCATATTTTTTAACTATCTTCTCCACTCTCGTGTAAAGATCTCCATTTGGAAAAGAATTAGAATGTTCAACGTGAAGGGCATAATGGTATAATTTAGGAATTTCCTGAGGTTGATTACAAACCGCTAAAGTTACAGCAGCAATTAAATACCATTTACCTTGTAGTCCTTCCCACTGTGCCAATTGGCGTAGTCTTGCAGCCGTGAGTATCATTCAACTAAAATGTGATATAAAAGGAATATAGTTTTTAAACGAAAGTACGGAATATGGCTCAGCATCAGTAAAGTCATTTCAATTCAGGAACCAAAGTCAAAACCTTACCTGATTTGTAGAAAGATTCTACATTGGAAACCACCAATTCTTCCATGCTACAAAGAGTCTCTTCAGTATGAGTACCCATATGTGGAAGGGAAACGACATTTTGCATCTGAATCAATTCCATATCAACATTTGGTTCATTTTCAAAGACATCAGATCCAAAAGAAGAGACTTTCCCGGACTTCAATGCCACCTTTAATGCAGATTCATCAATAACTGGACCACGAGCAGTGTTGACAATTACAACATTATCTTTCATTTTTGCAATCATGTCCTTGTTAATGATATGACGAGTTTTAGGGTTCAGTGGAATATTAACGGAAATAATATCACTTTGTGCAAGTAATTCATCAATAGTTTCACAATAAATGGAGTCTAACTCCAATTCCTTTGGTAATCTAGATCTGTTATAATAAACAATCTTCTTGAAACCAAAACCAGCCAATCTGTCTCTAACAGATCTACCAATTCCACCCATACCTAAAATACCAACAGTTTTATTTTGCAATGAATGCCCATATTTGGTACCTGCACATTTATCATCAGTTGGCCATTTGCCCTTCATCAAGTTTTCATGGCCAATTTGATAATTTCTCATACATGACAAGATCAAAAATACGTTTGTGTCAGCAGTTGCATCATCAACCAAACTGGGAATATTAGATAATTGCAAACCTAAATCCTTACATGCAAGAGCATCAACTTGGTCGTATCCGGCACCTGTATGAGAAATTGCCTTAACTTTAGTATATTTTACCAGTTTTTCAAGTAATTCTCTATCGAATAAACCTGTATATTCAAAAGATTGGTAAGTTCTTGTAATGTAATTAACATCCTTGTATAAGCCTGATTCCAATTGCTGGAAAAACTCTTCTCTTTTCTTGCATGGAGGCACGATCATTTTAACATTTGGCTTCTCAACCAATGATTGCCAGGCTTTATGAGCGAATCTAATAGTTCCAAGTCTTAAAACAGTGAATGTTTCGCCTGATTCTTCAAATGATGTGTAGTGGGTAGATGCGGTAGACATTATAAGCTTAATTATAGTCTTAAATAAATAATAACTGAAAAACGAAGTCAGGAATAATTGGTTGATTTGAAAGCGAAAATCTTGGCGATAAATTCCGACAAAATGCTTAGCACTTTCTAATCTTTCAATTCTGGCACCAGAGTTAGAACTTTTCCGGTTGCAACATAATGATCGAGGTTAGCAACTACAAATTCCTCCATTTCCTTCATTGTTTCAACGGTATGAGTACCCATATGTGGAAGGGAAACGACATTGTCCATTTTAATCAAATCCAAATCAACATTTGGTTCATTTTCGAAGACGTCAGATCCAAAAGCAGACACTTTCCCGGACTTCAACGCCTTCTTCAAAGCAGATTCCTCAATGACTGGACCTCTAGAGGTATTAACAATAACAACCCCATCTTTCATTTTGGATAAAGATATATCGTTAATACAATGTTTTGTTGCTGCGTTTAATGGGACAGAAATACTGATGACGTCAGCTTCTTCATACAATTCTTCTTGTGTTGAACAATAAATAGCTCCATTTTCTAACTCGGGGTTCAACCTTCTTCTGTTGTGATAAATAATTTTGGAAAATCCAAATGGCACCAATCTATCTCTGATAGCTCTACCAATGCCTCCCATACCTAAAATACCTAGAACTTTACCTTTGGGATCATGGCCAATTGGTGTACCAGCGCATTTCATGGTTGCCCATTTCCCCTGTCTAATATTCAATTGAGATATTTGGAAATTTCGCATGGCTCCAAGCAATAAATAAACTGCAGTATCTGCAGTTGCGTCATCCACAAGGGATGGAACATTAGATAATTGAATTCCCAATTTACCACAATGTAATGCGTCCACTTGATCATAACCGGCACCATTGTGACAAATGGCTTTCACGCTAGTAAACTGCTTGATCAAATCAAGCAATTCCTTATCCATCACACCGGTCTGTTCAGCACTTTCAAATGTCCTTGTAATAACCTCAACATCTTTAAATTTACCCCCCTTAATTTCGTCGATGAATTCCTTTCGAGACGTGGATGCAGCTTCTACAACGTCCAGACCGTGTTTTTTTTCCACTTTTTTCCACTCATCCATTGCAAATCGTGTTGGTCCCAGCCTTAGTACACTCAAACTTCTCAATTGGGTTCTTTTTAATCCTATTTTCAACATTTTAGTATTCGATGATTAGATTTAAAACTCCGAGAGGAGGATATGATTAGAAAATCGCTAAGAAGATTCTGTGAAAATTTTCGGGGAAGAAGAAAACCTTCCCTCTTTAATAAAAAGTGATTAAAATTCAATTTGCAGATGTTCAAGAGACTTTTCAGGCCTCCAAACATTGTAGGGCAGGGTTTAAGAGCATCTAGACATTCATGTCAAATTTTTCCTGGACAAATTGGAGTACGTTGCGATGTTACTCCATTAAACAAATACATAGCATTGATGAAAAGCAGTAGAAGATTTTACTCTACAAAGAAACAAACATCTCCAGATAGCTGGTTGGGAAAGTTCAAATTCATGCTGATTAAACAAAATAGACCTTTTAATGCCGATGAAATATCAGCATTCTTATCATGGATCCTTATGGGGAATTTCATGTTGATTCTCATCGGTACTACTACATTCATTGGATCAATATTTTATCTTGCTAACACATTTGGAGATGGGGAATTAAATAAGGCAATTTTAAAGAGAATGCTGGTTTTTGATAATGGGTTAAGAATCAATATTGATGATCCTAAATTTAAGGCAAATTGGGAAGATGGTAAGATAAAGTTCAAGAATGTTGTGATTGAGTCAAGTTTGAATAATACCCATTTGAAATATAAACTTAAAGTTGATGAAATTAATGTTACATTATCACTAGGTAAATGGATTAATCGACAAGGGTTAATAAACGATGTAGAAATTGATGGTTTAGATGGAGATGTCCATTTGAACAGTCAAGATTTCATGATTGACTCTTCATTCCATGCAAATTATGAACTAAGAAATTTCAAGGTCACTCACTCAAAAATCTTGTTTCATGATGACCACATTTTCCGTGAACCTTTGGAGCTGGTCCTATTTAATTGTGATATGAACCGATTGAGAAGAAATTGGATCGTTTATGATTTTCTAGATGCCAATTCTATGTTCGGCTCAATTGGCGGATCGCTTTTCACTCTCCATAAGAGACAGAATCAGATTGCCCATTTTAGTGGTGTCGATTCAATTATTCATGGGGAAAGTGATGAATATAAAAATGAAATTTGGAAAAAGACAACAAGATTGAGAATAGATATGCTAGATTTGTCATATTTAAATAATGAAACATCGAAGATAAATTGGATTGAATCCGGCAAAGCGGAATTAATTTTTGATATTATGTTACCATCAGAAGATGAAGCTGATTCAATCACTCAATTTAATGTGGATTACAGTTGGGAAGGATTGAAAAACTTAGGTGAAAACGTCAAAAAGGAATTGGATATTTCCTATAAAAAATTGGTTGGAAGAGAAGATGAAATAGAATACGACCAAATTCAACCTGTTAATAAATATGTTGTTATTGATATGAAAATCAGTTTTTATGAATTAAATGCAAGAGAAATTACCAATTCACCTATTTCAAGTTTGACGGGTGAACCTTATATACCCTTAGAAGAACTTCAATCCTTGGTTACATTCATAAACGATGAAAAATTTGGACTTTCGTCACCAAAATTCTCCAATGACGATATGCAAGATGGGTCATCTGGTAGTGATTACTATGAGTCTTCTGACATTGATTTGGATGAAGATGAAGAATCGGAAATCGATAGCCATAACCAATTAAAAGGCTTGCCGCCAATTAAATTCCGTATCGTTCAAAATTTGAATAACTTTGAGTATTTAGATTTACCATCTTTGTTGAGTTGTGCAACAATGAAATACCCCGCCGACGAAAAGGATTTGCGCTCAATCAAATGTTTTCAGAATACAAACAAGTTTATCGATGCCAGTGTTTATGAATTATTAGTTATTTTGATGGTTTACAAACATGAAATTCAAGGCAAAATGATCGACATGTACGCAAAAAGATCTGGGTTTGAAATCCTATTTAATAATTTCATATTGGGAAATCTCATTCTTGTTGGTTTGGGGACTTTTGTAATTTAGGCTACTAACTTCAACTACTTGTATAATAAACATTCATATTGGTATCAATTTTTGACAGATAACGGTGGGTTTTTGCTCGGCACTTTTTTCTTTTTTTTATTGTATGTACTCTGTAATCAAGTAAATTCTGTACGGCAAAACGCTATTTAAAACCTCCTCGGTGGCTCCTACATATCATCCCGTTGATAAATGCAATATTGCAGAGTATAGAAAATCAAACTGAAATGATGACACAAGGGATTTTTGATCAAACAAATAAAACCATGTCTTCAAGAACAAATATTACTATTGAAGGAGCAGGGGCCCCCGAAAGTCTTAGAAGAACACCAGGTAATTCTTCCAGATTTTTCAAAAATGGATTGGTCACTCTGAGTAATTTTGGTGAAGATTTAAGCTCTTTCTCAAAGTCGGAAACACTTTTCACTCAACAAACAAAGCATTTAAATAATAATAATAATAATAATAATAATAATAATAATAATAATAATAATAATCATAGTGAGTTGTCTATTATTCAACTGTTTGAAGAGGACAATATAAACAGCACATCACCGATGACATCAACTACACCATTAGAAAGCTTTTACTCAAGCCCTTGGAATACGGTGACAAAACCAAATTCATACCCCGGAAACCAATCATCGGACCCTTTCCCCTGGAATCGGAGTTCAACAAACAATAGGGCCTATAACGAAGGTAGCAGCAGCATTGATGACCCCGGATGTATACCAAAAAAATACCAATCCCTGGTGGGTCAAAGGACCTTGGTTGATAACCACAAGAGGAAACCGTCTGATTTATCAGTCAACAATGTTTTGTCCTTTGAATCAAATTACCATAATTGGGGTAGTTCGTTACCACTACTTGAACAAAATGAGCCACAACAAACACAAGATACATTTCAAAATTATAGGTTCTGGGATACCCCGAGAGCAAGTTATGGCTCCATTGAGTACTACCCGTCAAAAGATAGTCTGGTTTCAAATTTTATGGAAGGTACTTCAATGGGGTCTCCCATCAAAGATCAATTTCAATCAATAGACCACAGCCTTGGTAATATTACTGGTTATCCAATTGAATCCTCTAAAGTTTACACTAGCCCACCAACATCAAAAGAGATGATTCTGAACATTGAAGAATATTTAGGAGCACCAAATCCAGATAAACTTGACATTATGAAAGCTCTAAGTTTTTTCAGACAAGCAATTGGTGATAATTTGCCAAACTTCAACTATCCTATTGGGATGGACTCTCAGGAACATGAATTTTGTCTTGTATGTTTCAAGGATACCAGAATAGATTTATTCAGCATTCCACTTCAACAAAAAGATATGTACGAAGTCAATGACTTAGTAATTGTACAAGCAGATAGAGGAACAGATTTAGGGAAGTTAGTTAAAATGAAAGTCAGCTTGGAAGAAGCATGTTTATTCAAGACTAAGCAAAATTCAGATCAAAGAATAAATGGAGGTAAAACCAGTGATGAACTCCGTTTAGCAGGTTTAGATTTCCCTCGGAGCCTCATCAAACTAGCTGACACCTCTGAAATAGAAAGGTTTTCTGGCAAAGATACTGAAGAAAAAGCCGCTACAAATGTATGCCAGGAAAAAGTGATTGAATTTGGTCTTAACCTGATAGTCGATGATTGCGAGTACCAATGGGATAAAAACAAATTGACTTTCTACTATCAGTCTGATCAGCGTGTTGATTTTAGAGACCTTATCCGTGAGATGTTTAGGCTTTACAAAGCCAGGATTTGGATGTCCAAGAGTTCCAGCTTATACACTGGAAAATAATGATAATAATAATAATATAATAATATAATAATATAATAACATAAGAAATACCCCAGCGTAAACTATCGCATTCTTTTTATTTCAATTTCTATGGGGGATGAAGATCTAGAAAGGTCTGCGGTTGTTGAGAAGCGACAAGAGGAAGGGGCTTTAACTGGGCGTGGTCTTATAGCAAATCTATCTAAAACATACGAGATTGGATTGATGCCTAATGTTGAAAAGTTAATGTATCTTGTTACCGTGGAGGTTTTTGTACTGTTCGTCATTCTCAGTCATTACCCATGGTTGGATCGGCATAATAAGTATTTGACTCCATTGATCACAGGTGGACTGACGTCTCTATTAGGCCAAACTCTGACCTATTTATTTCAATGGATCAAAATGTGCGGTTCAAACAACCAACAATCAGGACTTTCGTTACTATGGCGTAACCATTTGAAATTCTTCTTTTGGGGTGCTTTTTCGGGTTTGCTAGCACACTCCTGGATTGAATTTCTATTACTTAGTTTTCCAAACAAGAAATATATGTGTGTTATTCTGGATCAAACCATAGGTACTTTTACATTCCAGTTTCTTTTTGTGCTTTTTTCAGGTGTTTGGGATGCTGAGTTTACTGATGCTGAGAGTTTGAGCTGGAAACAGACTATTTCGATATGTTGGAAATTAATCAAACTATCGTATCTTCTTTGGCCATACGTTTCAGTATTTTGTTTTACTTGGGCCCCAGAGTATTGGATTTTCCCTATAAACTGCCTTTTTGCCACTCTATTCTCTATTGTGCTGGCCACGCTCTCCTGATCGTTATGATTTCTTTTATACATTCACTAACTTTTTCTTAATCGTTAGTTATTTTATTTACTTCTTACGCTAATGGTTGATGATACGTACTATATCACACCGCATGAGGCGGCTTTAGCAGTAGTGGCTACAGCGATGAAGAAGTCGCGGTTACCGCTTCATATTCTCTTCATCAACTCTGTTATAGCAGGATTCTTATTTTCATCAGGATCCATGCTATACATTGTTTGCGAGGCAACGGGGATTGGAATGCGGGAGAATGGATTTGGTATGTTTCTATCATTGGCCCAAGGTTTCGTCTATTCTATTGGCTTGTTTTATGTGGTTATCTGTGGGATGGAGTTATTTAATTCAAATATTCTTTACTTTTCAACTGGTATTATGAGAGGTGCGGTTACATTCATGGATTTATTCATTTCCTGGTTTGTATCATTTTGGGTTAACTTAGCATCAACTGTTTTTGTTATGTATTTATTTGGACATGTTTCTAAAGTATTTCAACAACCTGCTTATATCAAAGGTACGATTGCAATTGGTATTGATAAAAATTCATACTCTTTCATGGAAACTTTTTTAAAGGGTGTTGCAGGGAACTTTTTTGTTTGTCTTGCAGTTTATTTACAGATCATGGTGAAGCCAATTCATGTCAAATTTCTTGTTATATCATTACCTATTTTTACATTTGTTTCAATTGGCTTCACTCATGTTGTTGCAGATATGGGTTTGGTTCCTGCTGCTATTTTTAACAATTGTGGGTATGGTTTTGGGCATTACTTTTGGAAAATTATGTTACCTGGCGCTTTAGGTAACATTGTTGGTGGTTCATTTTTTGGGATTGTTATACCTTGGTATTTACATTTAGTTGTAATTGAACAAGATATGAAGAAGTTGAATTTACCTGCTTATGAAGAAAAGGATGAACAACCGGGATTGAATATGGATTCAAGGGTAGTTAGAGTACCAACAATTGCTGTAAGTTCTGATGAATCAACGATAAGGGAATTCAAACCAGATGATGAGAATGACATTTCAAGCTTGAGAAGTAGAAATACTATATCTACTGGCATTGATTCATATGCAGGATCATTAAGAAAAATAAGAACTTTTTCCAGGAAATCATCAATTAGATCACCCAAAGGTGTCTTTCCTGTTGTGGATATGGGTCCACCATTAGGTAAGGAAATGACTATTGCTTCGGCTTATCAACCAGAAGATAATATTGATGATATAATAAACGGATTTGATGGAGAAAATTATGAGAATGATGAAGTTTCTTTACATGGATCAAATCTTGGACCAATTGATAATCCTTATGATCCAACAAATGATAAAATTGGGGATAAACTAATGAAAGCCATAAGTAGAACAGTTACTAGAGCAGAATCGCTATCTTTTGATGATCTAGAGAAAGCCCGCGCTACATCAGATGGGGCTCCAACAGCGAAAATTCCAAAATCTGAAAAGAGACATCAGCCAAATGAAACTAATTTAAAATCAGCAGACATTCTCAAGAAAACTAATGACAAATATGGGAAATTCAATACCGAAATTTTGAGACAATTTACATATGGTGGTGGTGGTAATAATACTAAAGAAATTCATAGACGACTGTCAAATGCTAAAATTACAAGGAAAGCGGCTGCATTAGCTAATGACATTGCTGGAATTCATACATCTACGGTTGATCATAGCACACATTCCAGGGCATCTGTGTCATCGTTATCATCAAAGAAATCCAAAAAGGGCTCGAGTTTTTCCTCTTCAAGTAAACATGATCTTAACGATAACGATAAACAAAAGATAGGAGCAAAATATGCTAATGATAGGTGGAAGCATATGGTTTATGATTACGAATTGGATAGTGAAATGCCGGTGAGTTATATAAGCAAACATTCTTCAAACTTGGGGCCATTATCAAATGTTGAAGAAGAATCCTCAATATCAAATAATCCGCTAAATAATGAGAACCCTCAATCTGATTTAGAAAGTGATTGGAATGATGATAGCGTTGCATTAAATCCTGTAGAATATGAACCAAGCAATTGAATACTTTTATAGATTGTTATAATTAATAGATATAATATTTTTTCACTTCAGTAGTATAAAACCATTCCAAATTAATCTAAACTATACTTAGATATTGTTTTTATAGAGCTATTAAATCATTTATTGAGTTTTTTATGGTTTTAAAACTTTTTTACTAAAAAGTTTGGAGCTTACCACTTTTATTTTCAGAAAACAAAGTTGGTAACTCGTTGTGCAATTTTAAATATGTATTACGTTAAGGTCAAAAATTTATAAAAACAAAATTTTTCTGGCTAGTTGGCCCAGTGGAAATGGCAGCGTTTTTTTTTTTGGAAAGTTGCGCGTTCGAAATTGCAAGTGCGCGTTCAAACATAAACCGCGTTGTTCCGTCTACGTGTTCTCTTCAATTTTTGCTGAAACTTCATTTGATGTTATTGTTTATATTTTTTCCATTCATTAGCCATGACGAAAGGGGAAAAGGAGGCTCTCTTAGCTGAATCCGAGCCTACGGAACAGGACGTGAAGGAAATCCTTACCAATTTGGCAAAGAAGGACGAGAAAATACCAATTCCAGAAGAAATCCACCCTTCAAAGACATTAAGTGACATCGGTAAGCTGGAATCAGTTGTTGCTCCGATTGTGTTCACAATTATTTCATTTGCGGTTAGAATGTATAAGATTGGTCAAAACAACCACGTTGTTTGGGATGAAGCCCATTTTGGGAAGTTTGGTTCATATTATTTAAGACATTCCTTTTACCACGATGTCCATCCACCTTTAGGTAAAATGCTTGTTGGATTCTCAGGTTACTTGGCAGGTTATAATGGGTCATGGGATTTTCCTTCGGGGGAGGAATACCCAGCTTACATTGATTATGTTAAGATGAGATTGTTCAATGCCACCTTCGGCGCTTTGATGGTTCCAGTAGCTTATTTCACAATGAAAGAGATGGGTTACAATAAAAAAGCCACATGGCTTTTTACTTTGATGGTTTGTTTTGAAACTACATATGCAACCTTGGCTAGATTCATTTTGTTAGATTCTATGCTCTTGTTTTTCACTGTCACCACTGTGTTTTGCTTTTACAGATTCCACAACTTGAATAGAGACGAGTCAAAATGGTTCACAAGAAAGTGGTGGAAGTGGTTAATCATAACTGGTTTGTCAATTGGATGTGTTGATTCAGTTAAGATGGTTGGTTTATTTGTTACCTCAATGGTTGGTATTTACACTGTTGTTGATTTATGGATTAAACTAGGTCAATTGAGAACCACAATGACCATCAAGAATTATATTTTACATTGGATCTCCAGAATCATTGGTCTTTGTGTCATTCCATTAATCGTTTTTATGATTTCATTCAAACTCCATTTTGATTTATTATCTGGATCAGGTACAGGTGATGCAACCATGTCATCTCTTTTCCAAGCTAACTTGAATGGGTCAAGTTTAAAATCAGGCCCAAGAGATTTAATGACTCTGGAATCAATTTTCACATTGAAATCGCAATCATTAGGTGGTGGTTTACTACATTCTCATGTCCAAGTCTACCCAGAAGGTTCAAAACAACAGCAAGTTACTACTTATACTCATAAAGACATGAACAATGATTGGGTTTTTCAATTAGTTAGAGATGATCCAAGAAATAGTTTCAAGGAGCCACATTATGTTGTAGACGGTATGAGAGTTAGAATTACTCACAAGGCCACTGGTAGAAATTTGCACACCCATTATGTCAAGGCGCCAGTCACTCAAGATATGTGGGAAGTTTCAGGTTATGGTGATGATACTGTTGGTGATGACAAAGATAACTGGATTGTTGAAATTGCCGACAGTTTCGGTGATGAAGATCCAAAGAAGGTTCACCCATTAACTTCATATCTTAGATTTAAGAATGAAGTTTTAGGTTGTTACTTAGGTGTTACTGATACCCCGTTGCCAAAATGGGGTTTCAATCAAGGTGAAGTAGTTTGCGTTCCAAATCCATTTACAAGAGACAAGAGAACTTGGTGGAATATTGAAGATCACACCAACGAAAACTTACCAGACCCACCAAAGGATTTCAAGTTACCAAAAACTAACTTTTTCAAGGATTTCATTCAACTGAACATTGCTATGATGGCAACAAATAATGCACTTGTTCCAGATACTGAAAAGCATGATGGTTTGGCATCAAACTGGTGGCAATGGCCATCATTGAATGTTGGTATTAGGCTATGTGGATGGCATGATGATAACTTTAAATATTTCCTCATTGGTTCACCTGCAACTACATGGACCTCAACCGCTGCTTTAATTGGTTTCATCTGCTTGATTGCCACTTATTTGATTAGATGGCAAAGACAATTGGATGATTTAGATATTGAGAACCGTGAAAAAGCCATGTCTGACACACAATCCCCATTGTACAAATTTGTCTATTGTGGATTATATCCTTTCATTGGCTGGTTTTTACACTTCTTACCTTTTGTTGTGATGGGCCGTGTGAAGTATGTTCACCATTATATGCCGGCATTGTATTTCGCAATGTTAGTGTTCTGTTACGTCGTTGATCTCATTGATACCAAAGTAAACAGAACCTGGTTTTCTTATGTCATGTACATTTCCCTGTACATTTTCATCATTGCCGTTTTTGCTTGGATGTCTCCAATTGTTTTTGGAATGATGGGTCCGAATGCGGACTACAGATACTTGAATCTCTTGAAGACATGGAGAATTGCAGATCCTGAAAATTAGAACCATATATAGGCTTATTTATCATGAGCATTTTTTATATTAAGAAATCACATATGTCACAATCTGTTCAACAATGAACTCTCAAGAATATTTGGAGGGGTCATTGAGGCCATACGCAGTACGTAGTGAGTTTGATAGTCACTATCCTATCTCATACCAACCGGAAATTGGGATTATTGACAATGCCACGGGCCAGAACATTTCCCAGTCCTTGGCTTTTGTTCAATCAAATAGAGGTGTTTCTTCTGGCATTATGTCGAGAAAATCGATAGGATTAGCGGGATACACAAATGCTTCTTCATCCACAGGAGGTTTTGACCGCACAGTTGGCGATTTGGACTGGGTGGAGTTGTTTGATTGGAATAATTTGAAGGAAGTGCTAATTAGTCTGGGGAAGAGGTTTATTCAAGGATGGTTCAAATGTATTATCAATCAACCATTTGATATCGTGAAAATGCTTTTGCAAGTTGGTTCCTTCAAGGCCACAGATGGATTTGCCCGTCCTAAACACATCATGAAACAAAAAGTTAATAAAGTTACTGATACAGAGTCCAGTGATTCCTCAGATGATGAAGAACCAGCCAATGGTAAAGAATCATACTTTGTTAGTGAATCTGCCTCTAATTTAAGGGTGAGTGGAATCGAGATGCCTAATAATAGAGGTGATAGAAGGAATAGTACCATTTCTAAGGCGAGTGAACATGAATCCTCAGAGTCGGTCAGTGTGTTGATTCAGCCTTCTTCTTTAAATACTTTTGACATGGTGAACTCACTCCTAGAGAAAGAGGGCCCAAGAGGAATTTTAAAAGCTGTGAATACAACATTTTTGATGAAAACATTGCATTATACAATCGAAGCGTGGATTTCGGGGTTTATTTCGGGTATAGTGGGTATTCCTGATCCAGTATTTGTTGAGATGATTCACTCACCGAATATTAATGTATCACTTGCTTTGAGTGTATGCAGTAATACTATTGCAAGCTTGCTTTTAACGCAATTGAACTTAATCAGAACAAAATTTATCATCACTACCAGCTCTAGAGGATGCAGATCTTTTAGAGATATTGTTTCATCAATACCAAGATTCCATCTTTTCAAAATTCCAAATGATTTACTATTTCCAGCTATTTTTACAGGTTTGATAAATTCATTGACATTCCATTATCCAGACTATTTGTTGACTTCCATGAAGATCAATAAATATAATAATGCATATCTGTACAATTCGTTTTCATTGCTATTAAGGATGGCAGGTGTTTTGATTAGATTGCCATTTGAAACATTGTACACAAGAGCACAAGTTAATTATTTATTAACTAATACCAAAGAATTACCTCCTATAATGCGTGTTAACAAATCAGATTTATGTGTCGAGTTTGGCGGGTATTTTGGATACCTTTCAACATTGTATTATATATTTGTTGGATCGAGACCAATCAATTACGATGGTACATCATTGGAAATTGATATGGATGATGATGAATCCAATAAAGGAGCACAGGCAATATTTAGAGGTTGGAAGGTTGCTTTAATTAGATTAGTTTCCAGCTTCACATTGAGTTTGTTGAGAGAAGAACAATATAATATAAGTGAAGAAAAGTTTTAGAAACAAATAACTTACATAGACCTGTTTATAAACTAATTGTACGACACACGCTATCCCTTTCATGTTTATTTTCATGAATATATATTAACTATCAACATTAGAAATATCCTTTAATATGTTACAAAACTCTTCAATAACTATCCTTTTATCTTCACTGGAAGAGCCTTTAATACCCAAATCACCATTTTCCCATTTTCCAACCAATTCCTGTAATCCTTTCACCATAGCTTCGGTCAATGTCCTATTGAGGAACCTTCTGACTTCGGACCCATCTATTACTTCTTCTACAGATTTGCCTGATTTTTGTATTATACTCTCTTGGGTCTCCTGTTTTACAGTTTGAGGAATAGATGCCATAGTTTGAGGGATTGGAACTGGCGTTGAAGATCCGGATATAGATTTTGCCTTTTTAAGCGGTGGTCCAGGTTCCAAAGAAACTTGTGGTTCGTTGCTCTGCGCTGACATGCCTCTATAGATGGTTTTTGTTGATGTTTTGATAAAAGTGAAAAATTATACGATCTGGGTAGATTTGTTAATAGTACATATACAAAATTTAAAGTTTGGATTTCAATTCCTCTCTGAGGGTTTTCCACAATTGACCAATTTCCTTGCTTTTGATAAAATGATCCATGGCATTATCCAAGATGGTTTGCTCTAATTTAGGAGAACATTCTGTAATTTTCAATTCTTCTGGGTTTAAAACAAACCACACTTCCTTGGAGAAATCATCTGGATCAACGTGGGTAAAGATAAATTTTATGAGGGTATCGTCTCCATTCTGACCACCGTGTTCGATTTTCAAACCTAGCAATTGTTCATATTGATATAGTTTATCCGATATAATTGTAGATTGATTTTTGATTAAATGTCGCTGTTCATTGATTTCGGTCAATTTTATACTTATCTGATTCCTTATTTCCTCCAATTGCGTCTCAAATTCTTGTTTCTGTATAACTAGGTTTTCCTGCTGTAATTTCATCTCTTTTATATTCAGAGAAGCTGAATCCCTTTCTGCCATTTCTTTGCTTAGTTCGTCCATCAGTTGTTGCCGCGAATCCTGACTTGCCTCAATCTCATCTAGCAGCGTTTTCTCCATCAACTGTAGATTTCCGATCTCTCGATCATATTCTGCTCTTTTGACAACAATCGACTCATGAATGTTCGTCACCAACGTTGATATCTGGGATTTGAGCTCTTCTAACCTCGGTACAATTGCATCGATCGATTCAATAGCCTTTGAAAACTGTTCTTCTGCCACTGTCTCCATCTTCTCTCGTCTCACAAGAAAATCAACCGAATCTCTTGTTATACGTTTTTGTTTATATTCTTTTTTGCTCATGTATTTCTTTCTTTATAAGAACAATTGAAAAATCCTCTTCTTGTACAAAACAAAACAAAACACGACAAACCATTTGTTTCATACAACGGAAATTTTGTCGCATTTCTTTGGGTTTGCCCATCCAACACGCCCAAATGATGGGATATTTGGCCTTGAATATCAAAGCTCATGAGTTATTTGCCCTTTACAACAGTTTTCTCTTATTGAAAGTAGATTGGCTTTTGGGTATTTTTATTCAGATTGAAAGAAACACAGGACAACACACATGTCCAATTCTGGTACACTGTATTTAATAGTTTCTCTTTATATCAACATTAAGAATCAGCTTGGAACCGTTGGTATAATAGTGAAATCCATTTTAATTATTATTTTAATTATATATATAATAGAACTGTTAAGCTCGATAAGCTCACAACGACCAATAAAGAACCTTCCATTGATCAAATCACACCAACCATTTTTCAATTCTTTATCAGTTCTCTTTCCTATAGCACGAAAATGGGAACATTCACCTTGTTTAAAATTCTTAGATTTGGCAAAGATCTATGGAGAAGTTTACCAGATACAATTAGGGAATAGGTTGGTTGTAATTGCTAATTCCCATGACTCAATCCGACAACTTTGGTGTGGGCAAAATATCAAGGGAAATAATTCAAGACCAATTACTCATAGCTTTCATAAAGTTTTATCCAATGGAATTTATACCGTTGGTACTACCCCAATGGGGTCTGACTATATTAAATCCAGAAAGCATATTAGTCAAAAGGTTTTGAGTGAAAAACGAAATAAGGAGTACAATAGTAAGGTTATCAACCATGCGGCCAATGAAATGATATGCAGATTGTTACAACACCAAAAAACAAACAATAATACCTATGACAACTTAGTGAAGGAATGCCAGTACTTCCATTTGAAGGTCGCTCTATTGGTAACGTATGCATTTAATCTTGAGCTAAAAAATCCAGATCATCGCAAGCTTGCTGATACTATAATAAAAGTAGAAAATGAAATCACCAAAATCAGGTCCCATGTTCAGAATGTTCAAGATTACTTACATGGACCATTCAGGTTTGTTTGGAGCTTATTCAGTAATCATAAAAATCACGTGGATGAGTTGTCAACATTAAGAAAAAGCTATTTGGATATTTTTCATAGTCATGCATTGAATAAATACAAATCAGCAGCATCTGATGGAGTTGTTGAAGAAGCTGTGAAAGAAAGTTTGATGTTCGACTATTTTCAAACTTCCAAAGAAAAAGAAGCTGTTTCTGAAGCTGAGATAACTTCCATCTGTCTCACAATGGTGTCTGCAGGATTGGATAACGTTGCACTAAATTTCAAATATGGCATACATCAATTAGCATCTGATCCTAAAATGTGGAATATTGCATACAATCAATTACTTCATTTATTCACAACTGAAAAAACCGCTATGGATCAATGTTACACCAAATGTAACAGTGACTATATCAGTGCAATTGTAAAAGAAACTTTGAGAATGTTTACCGTTTTACCAATGTCTTTACCAAGGCTAACATCCACTTCTCTATATTACAAAAATTCCATTATCCCACCTGGGACAATGTTATTCATGAACTGTTGGGCAGCAAATCATGACCCATCTGTATTTAATGAACCAATGAAGTTTCAACCCAAGCGCTATCTTGACGAACATGGTAATCTCAACAACTTGAATCATCTTTCCTACGGAATTGGATGTCGTATGTGTCTAGGAAGTCAGTTTGCTAATAAAGAGCTTTATATTCTTTTCAGCAAGTTCATACTCAAATTTCATCCATTAGAAACACAAGAAAAGTTAGATCAAAATCCTTTGAAGTACAATCAGTTTCCAGGGTCACTTGCTATTGAACCTCCGGAGTTCAAGGTAGGGTTAAAATTAAGGTCTTCATGAGCATATATTTTTTTTACGTAACCAATTTGTTCTTTATATCGCAAATACAAATGGATCATACAAAGATGCATGGTTCGTCAATGGATCACGGCGACATGCCGATGTGTCGCATGTCAATGATGTTAAATGGATACTATGAAAACTTGTGTGTTTTGACTCCTTATTGGCACATTAAAACGAAACTTGATTTGGTTTTTTCTATGGTGGCATTGATTATATTATGTGGGGGTTTTGAAGCATACAAAACTTACGCAGATCAACTAGAGTGTAGATACACTAGTACAATTGCTCAAGGAGCTTTGACAGACAAAGAAAAGATGTCAATGAAGGCAAAATTAAGTATTATATATGCTATCAGTGTGGGATACTCCTTTTTAATTATGTTATTGTTCATGAGTTTCAATTTTTGGATCATGAGCTCTGTTGTGATTGGTGCTGGGCTAGGGCATTATTTGTTTAATACGAAGGGGAGTAGTTCCGTCAGTTTAGTTTGTCATTAAATATACAGCTTCATATGTAGTATTTATTCTAGTAAAAGATTGTCCATGGTTTGTTTATTGGTACCCGAGGGTTTCTGATGACAAAAAACCCTTCATTATCCAGCAATTGAGCTCCCTCATCATTTTTTCCAGTTGAATTGACCTTAGCCATATTTTTTAGTCTTTGATTTGACCCCACAACTATGATTTTATTGATAACAACAGAATCTAAAGTTGAAACAAATCCCATATCATTAGAATGTGTAATTGTTCCCTTTAATTCTCTTTTTTGGTCATCAGCTTCAAATTCAACGTGCAACCAATCGTCTTCAACTATATACTCAAAGGTTTCCCCATCATCAAGATACAAATCACCTCTTGCTTTCCCAGCGGAGTCAAATACAATATATAATGTATATGGATCATTTTTCATTAGTGTAGATGAACGCCTTGATATATCTTTCGTTGCAAAAATTGTACCCGATTTAATAAATACAGGTATGTCCTTCAAATCAACTTCAATGTTAACGTGCTGACAACTTTCATATTTTTCATTTAAATTGAAAAAAGAGTAGTACTGAGATTCATCACATGGAAAATAAACACTAACGCTCTTGGCATTTTCTTTTGTAACTGGTTTAACCAATAATCCACCGAGAAAAAACTCATCATCAATATCATAAACATTAGGGTCTTCAGGAACTTCCCAAACTAAGGGACTCAAAATCGGAGATCCCGTTTGACTAGTTTTCCAAAATTCAGTGTAAATCAAACTCAAAAGTCTGTATCTTAATTTCACCGTATCTCTAATAATATCGGTGAAATCTCCACCTGGAATCCATGGCTCTCTTCTAGCAGAATCAATGTGAGCATGTGCCCTAAAGAAAGGATACCAGATTCCTGCTTGATACCATCTTGTTAATAACTCATGGCTTGGATTTCCGAAAAATCCACCAACATCGGCACCTGCAAATGGAAACCCCACAATATTCATTGTTAGAACCATTGGAATTGATTCCTTCAAATATTCCCATTTTGACATATTGTCACCAGTCCACATTGTCACAGTTCTTTGAGATCCAGCAAAAAATGATCTAGTTAAAATAAATGGCCTCTGATTTGGGTTTCTAGCTCTTAAAGCATTATATGTTGCCTCATGAAAAGTTAATCCATACAAGTTATGGATTGATCTATGTTCCCAATCACCAAAATGAATTAAATCTTTGGGAGCTGAAGTTTCAGGGCCATTAAAAACTGAAGGTTCATTCATGTCATTCCAAATATGGCCATTTGTCGAATACCCCAACAGTTGAGATCCATTAGCATATTTAGAAGACCAGAATTCCTGAGCGTTTGGATTTAATGTATCAATCCAAACCGATTCACCAGGCCAACAATGTCCATGGTAAGTTTCAGGATTATCTGAATTTTTAATGCCAATTCCTAAATTGATAACTTCATCAGATATATCGTAGTTTGATTTCAAATGTGGATCAACTATGACTACTAAATTTCTTCCAGTTTGTGCCATTTCGTTCATCATTTCGTCCGGCTTTGGGAATTGTTTTTCATTCCATGTGAAATATTTTTTGTCGTCTGTGTATTCAATGTCAAGCCAAAGGGTATCATATGGTATATTGTTTTCATCAAATCCTGAATGAACATCTAGAACATCCTTTTCATCATTATAATTCCATCTGCATTGATGATATCCGATTGAAAATAAATTTGGCAATGGTGAAAATCCCGTTAACAATCCATAGGATTGATTTATTTCTCTTGCTGATTTCTTTGCCATTAAAATAACATCAATGATCCCATTTTCAGACATCCAATGTGTATCAATGGAATTGGTTAGTTCTTTGTCATCAGTTATTGATTTGGAATCAACTTTTGTGGCCTTATTTTTTTTAATATCAATGTATGTGTCTGCTGCATTGATCCAAAATACCCCTGCAGATGATATCGGGTTAACAGCAATCATGAAAGGAATAGATCCATACATTGGAAGTTTGCTCTGTGTTTCATACTCAAAAATATCAACATTGAATAGTCTGTAAGGTTCACCACTTGATGTATCTTTCAAAGAAAGTGAGTCCGCATGTTCAGGAATCCCGTAAACATGTGTATAGTTTGAAAAAGTAAAATCCAATGCTACTGACTCTGGTCCAAGGGGAAGAGTATCATCCTTAGAATCAGCAAAATCATCATTGTAAGCGTTGAACTTCGATTCCTCGAATCCCACATCATTTGAATCTGGATCTGCTTCACTTTCCCTAGTTCTATATTGTTCTAGATTGAGGAAGTTTCTGTTATTGAGAACAATTTGTTCAACTTCATCCAAAAAAAGGGTAGCCTTCAAAGGATAAAATTGAATAATTGTCTTGTACTCAAAGTTATCACCATACATTAGCACAATTTCTTCATTGGTTAGACGATAATCAAAAATGTTTAATTTTGGTTCTTCCTCAAAAGCCCAATGGCTCGCTTCATCATATCTTTTATGCTTAACTTTTATATCTGATGAAATATTCCTATTGGATTCATCCAATTTGAATCTTAAATCAAAATTCCCAACCACCGTTACATCCATTTTCAAATCTATGAATTTTCCATCATTTAATTGCTTTTTGACAATTGCTTTTAGATGGTTGTCATTATTAATATCAATTGATTGTGGGTCTAATGAATATTTGGGTTGGTATGAAAACTCGCCGTTCAATTTCTCAATTTCACTCGCAAAAAATCGGTTTCTATTGCAGAATCCGTTTTGTTCACATTTCTTGAACAAATCATGTTTCACTGCCAACACTTCTATAGCCAAAAAGGCCCATAGAAAGAGAATCATCAATCTTTTTTAATAAAACTGGGAGATGTACATGTGTAGAAATTGAAATTTTTCATGTTTCGCCTTTGTTTTGTTTACATTTGATATAAAACACCAGATGCCAGGCGAGATTTTGACTTTACAGGCAGGTAAGTAATATTTTTGGATTCTAACAGTGGTATATATACTAACTATGGACTTTTTGCAGGGCAATGTGGTAACCAGGTGGGTCAAAAGTTCTGGAATCAGATTTGCTTTGAGCATGGGATTGATCTAGATGGATCAAGCACTCTAATGCCGAATCAGCTTAGGGGCGATAACCCAGATGTGTTCTTTCAAAGAAATAGCAACGATCAATTTAGTCCGAGAGCTATTTTGGTGGATATGGAGCCAAGAGTGGTGAATTCAATTATCAATGGTGACAATAAGAACTTATTTAATCCTAGAAACGTTTATGTCAGTGAAGATGGCGGAGGTGCTGCCAATCAATGGGTGGAAGGGTACGTGCATGGTAAAAGGCACGCTAGAGAAATTGTGGATATGATTGACAGAGAATTGGATAGTTGCGATAATTTAGAGGCATTTCAATTAGTTCATTCAGTGGCAGGTGGTACAGGATCAGGGTTTGGATCTTATATGCTAGAAGAATTGAGTGATAGATATAACAAAAAGATGATTCAAACATACTCAGTTTTTGGAGCAAGTGAAGTTGTTGTTCAGCCATATAATACAATGTTAACTCTGAAAAGATTGATTCAAAACTCAGATGCCAATGTTGTATTCGATAATCACTCACTATTGCAGATAGCGACGGAAAACTTGAAAGTGAAATCTCCTTCATACGAAGACATAAACAAATTGATCTCCACAGTCATGTCTGCTTCAACTAATACATTGAGATTTCCATCATATTCATACAATTCATTGACTAGTATAATGTCAACTCTAATACCAACACCTGATTTGCATTTTCTCACACCAAGCTATACTCCTTTCACATCTGAATATGTAAATCAAGCAGCTTTGGATGTTAGGAGAAGTACTGCTTATGATGTTATTTTAGATCTAATTGATCCAAGACTTCAAATGGCAGCCCATTCTGATTCGAGAGGTAATGGCAAAATTTTATCAATGATTGATATAATAATCAACCCACAAAGCAATACATTAGATACGAACAACGACAGCATACAAAAGGCTTTATTGAAAGCAAGGTCAAGATTGAATTTTGCTCCTTGGACTCCATCTATGATCCATTTAGCTATGGGACAAAGATCACCATATGTTCCAAACAAGGAAGATATTGTAAGTGGACTACAGTTGTCAAATTCAACATCCATATTGACTCTTTTAAAAAAGGTTACCACTCAGTACGATCAATTGATGCATCGAAGCGCATTTTTGACAAATTATCAAAAGTCCGATTTTGATCAAGAGGGTGGTGATATAATGCAAGAGTTCGAAGAAAGTAGAGAATTGATAAGGTCTCTGATTAGTGAATACGAGTCATCTGAAAGTATCTCTTATATAGAAGATATCAATGAAGCGGAAGATGATGACATAGATATGGAAAGTTGAACAAGTTTAATCTCCGAAAAGGGAAATTTCCTCTTCCTGACTAATTTTCTTATCTTTTTTTTTTTTTGGTTACAGATCAGTTGCATGGAAGTCGTTGGAGTGGAGGTTGTTTTAGAGAAGGCAAACAATGAAAAAAGGATCCAACTTCCAGAGGATGAATGTTTTGATGGTGGCGAGAAAGAAGAGTATGAATTGAACTATCCGGAAGGTGGTAAAAAAGCCTGGGCAACAGTTTTTGCAGGGTTTATTGGACTTTTGTGTGCATTTGGGGTGATCAATACCATGGGTGCTATTGAATCATACATTGCACAACATATTTTGCCAGATACCAGTGAGGTTGCATTATCTATGGTGTTTTCCATTTTTACTTTTTTGATCATGTCTGCTATGATGGTAAGTGGTATTTTGTTTGACAAATACGGCTACCAAGGTTTATGCATTTCTGGAACTATTTTAACATGCGGGGGTCTGTTTGCAACAGCATCATGTACTGAGTTATACCAATTTTTTTTGGGATTTAGTGTTTGTGCAGGCATTGGGATTGGATTATTAACAACCCCTTTCATCACTGCAGCAGGTCACTATTTTAAAGAAAAGAGAGGATTTGCGATGTCGATGTTAATGCCAGGAGCAAGTTTAGGTGGTGTCGTCTGGCCTCTTTTGTGCAGATCTTTATTTGATGACGTTGGATTTACCTGGACAATGAGAATTTTGGGATTTATCTTTTTGGGAATTTTGGCTACCGCTGGTTTGTTGTTAAGTGACCGTCATGAGGAAATTCAAGCGCTGAAAGAGCTCAATAAATGCGATGATTTAAAGATTGAACCTTCCTTCAAAAATCAAGTTGCAGAATTCATCGATCTCTCAGTTTTGAGAGATTACACCTTTGTTTGGCTTGGTGTTGCAATCTGTATGATTGAATTTTCATTTATTCTAGCAACAACATACATTCCGAGTTATGCCTTGTCTAAAGGTTTCACTGAAAGTCAATCTCTTCTTGCTTTAACAATAACAAATGCAAGCGGTGTTGTCGGCAGATTGATTCCTGCAATCTTATCGGATAGATATGGTCCTTTCAACATGGGAGTATTAATGTCAGGTTCAGTTGCTATTTCAATTTTTGTTATTTGGTTACCATTTGGTTCAACATGGGGAGGTTTGATTGCATTTTGTATTATGTTTGGGTTTGCAGTGGCTGGTACATTGTCAATTACACCTCTTTGTACCTCTGCTATTTCTGAGCCGAAAGATTTTGGTAGAAGATATGGTACAGTTTACTTTTTGGTTTCTTTCATTAATTTAGTTGCTTTGCCTGTCGGTAGTGCTTTGACCAGTACAAGACTTAATTATGATGCTATGGTAATTTTTGCTGGATGTACAACCGTTGTTTCAACTGTAGCGTTCATTGTTTGTCGTTACAGAGTAGGAGGAGGATTAAGTTTGAAGCTTAAAGTTTAGGCCCGGAAATTGGCGTAATCGTCGATTTTTCGAAATTTGAAAGTTTTACCAGTATCTAAACAGCAACCCTTTTCTGTTTGTGAAGTGACCGGATCGCCCAAATGATTATTCCGGATACAAACAGAATAGCTTGAAAATAGTGTTTTTTTATATACAGAACTTAAATATTTTCGTACTTTTTTTCTTGTATGTTGCCATCACATTCTTTATAAATAACAAATATAACTAAAATGTGGAAAGCTCTTCAATCAGGCCTTTCTGCCATTGCAGGTACCGTTGAGCCAGAATACGGGGCAGAAGCTATTCATCCGGTTGCGGACACATTCAGAGCCCCAGAAGCATCTGATTTCAATTTTAAGAACCCATCAGGAACAAACGTCGAAACTATGACTTTTTACTTCTCAACCAAGACCCATTCTGGTTTCTTTCAAATCCTTCACTCTAATGTGATGGATCTTCAAATTACGGCGCAAATGAATTTCAAAATATTTGATTTGAACAAGGAGTCCCAAGAAGCTGGTAAAGAAATGATTTGGAGATCAATCAAATTGGAAGATTTTGAAATCGTTAACGGTCATGACTTCAAGGCAAAGAATATTACTGTGACCATGCAAGAGGACAACTCTTATGTCATCAAATCAACATTTGATGAAGAATCTAAGGTTGATTTGAAATTCACAAAAATTGGAGATGGGGTGATTTTTGGTAAAGATGGAACAACTTTATATGGTGAAGATGTCAACGAACCTTGGGGAAGCATGAGACATTCTTTTTGGCCAAGATGTAATACTGAAGGTCATATAGAAATCTTGAAACCTGTTGATCCGGATGCTGATCACGTAGTGTATGAATCAGAACGTAAGATTGAAATAAACGGATTGGGAATGTACGTCATGGCATTACAAGGAATGAAGCCTCATCATGCTGCAGCTACATGGGACTTCCTCAATTATCAATCCGAACAATATTCCGCTGTTGTGATGGAGTTTACTACCCCCCAATCGTACGGAAAGACTAAAGTTTCAGTGGGTATGGTTGTTGATAATGTTGGTAAAGTCATTGTTGCAACTAGAAACATCACTACCAAGCATTTAAATAATAGACACGACGAGGAATCCGGTTGGGAAATCCCTCAATCTATTACATATGATTTTGATGGTAAAGTTCAAATTAAGGGTGACTTAAAGAATTTAATTGAAAGAGTTGATGTGATGGCGGAAATTCCAGGGTTCGTCAAGAGTATTGCTTCTGCTGCTTCAGGTACCAAACCATACATTTATCAATTTGGGAATTGGATGGAACTTGACACTGATGGTTCCAAGAAAGAATCCGGATGGGCTTATTCCGAATCTACTTTTATCAGTAAGATCTAGTTACTTACCAAGACACACAAATATATACTTTCATCAATGAATGATTAGATAGAATAATAATATAATAATTTCAGTTTTAATAGTTTTTTAATTATAATTTTGCTTATCAAAAAAGGAAGACATGGCGTCTGCAGTAAGAGGTCAGTTACTGATATGGAAACAACAGCAGGCTATTTGTCAAGATGAGGACACAGAATCCTCACAGAACCTTCTTTCATCAGAAGAAGGGTCCAATGAATCAGAATGGCAAATATTTGCTAATCCTCAGGACGTGTTATCGACTTTATCGCCATCACAAGTGACCAACGAGGCTGAAATCGAGGTTGATGACAACGAAGAAATATTAAGAGATATTTACATCAATGAGAGCGTTTTACGAGTGGAGCATTGGCTCCGTATGGGTTTTACATCTTCAATATGTTTACCTATCCATTCAAATGATAACAATTTAGCCAGTTTGAATATCCTTAAAAAAGTTTTAATGAATTTAAAGCGTAGAGATGGGTTAATACAGGCTTGCAATGTACAGTATTTAAACCACAGATATTTGGATAGGACGAGACTGAATATCAGCAAAAAAAAGGTAAAAGAACAAGAATGCGTTGTAGATGAAGGTGTATTAATGTCTAATCCAGATTTAGACAAATATTTGCCATTAGCGTGGAGAAAAGTTCTAAATCCTGTTAACAGTCAACAAAGTAGCAATTATTGGTTTCATGAAGAAAATGGATCTGGATCTGGATCTGGATCTGGGTTTAGTTGGGTTTTATAATGTAGTTTATATTAAAAAAGTGAAAGAAAATACACACAAGGAGAAATACATGAAGAAAATGAAAGAAAGGGAAGAATGGTAATTTAATGTTAGAAAAGAGGATAATAATAATAATAATAATATCATTTTTACTCATCTTCATCTACTTCATAATTACCCTCATCATCTTCAGAGTCATCATCACCGTCAACTTCTTCAACATCACCTTCTTCCTCTTCCTCATAGTCTTCTTCGCTTTCGTCAAAAACTAGCGATGCATCAAAATACAAACTTGGATTCAGTGCAGATATATCACAGCTTTTTGCTTCACCATCTAATAATAATTCGGACATTAACAAACCAGTTGCAGGTGCATTATTGATCCCCCAACATGAATGACCTGAAGCTAAATATAAATTTGAAACATTGGTCTCACCAATTAAAGGACCTGAACTTGATGGTATATCGAGAACTGGTAAATAACATGCTTGTTTCTTTAAAATTTTCCCATTTGCCAAATTTGGTGATAATTTTGATACATACTTGAATAATTCTTCACACTTTTCACTAACAACCTCAACATCATCTGTAGTTTCAGGTATTAAAACAGATGAGTCACCTTCACCACAAACATAAACTTCATCCTTTCTAGCATAAATTTCTGGAGAAACAAATTTAGATCTGTTCAATTTTAACTCCGTAAAGACTGCATATGGGGAAATTTCGTCGACATTTTCTGGCTCAATTATAATAGAATGCGCTCTTAAACCTGAAATTGGACAGTCTGGTAAAATCTTTGAAGTCCATGGGCCAATGGACATGATGACTTCGTCACCAAATAGTTCAATTTTATTTTCAGATGAACCATCATATTCTGCTTTAGCACTCGAAGGATGATAAATCACCCCTGTACAGTTTCCTTCTTGATCAATAATTATATCATCCACTTTCCCAATGATTAAATCTACACAACCTGTTGATAAACATTGTTTCAACATAAAAGTTGTAAATTGATAGGGATGAACTTGGGCCGTGGTCGATTTGTTTCCTAGTTGACTCCAATCATTTATCACTCCATTATCAATCCATGATAAGTTTGCTGGAAGATGTGATGATAATTTATCAACTGAATTGGACTTATTGGATTCAATTTCAATTGAATTCTTTTTGATTGTGGTGGCTCTTGACATCGGCTTAGACCCCAAATCTAATTTCTGTTGTTTTGTATAATGTTTATCTTGGGAAGCTATCTCTTTTTTGGATTGATTGGCGCTTAGCCTTTGATCTGATATATCTCCTTCAACTGAAACAGTTGTCAATCTTCTATAACCCCATTCCTCCTCACCATTGTATTGGGTAGCCAGATCCTGATGTAATTGAAATGAAAGTGGTACTATCTGTTGTGGGAATGCCCACAATGCTAGTAAACCACCTGCCTTACCACTGGCACCACCGGCTACTCTCTTGGATTCGATAATTGTAATATGGTGTTTTTTGGGGTCAAAAGACGGGTGTTTGGTAAGATAATAGGCAATGCACACCCCAACAATACCTGCTCCAACGATGATGAAATGGTGTTTACCCTCGCTGGCCCCCATTGAGATAAATTCGTTTTAATGTTGAAAATGAAGATGGCGCCATTCCGAGAAGAATACAAAAAAATATTATAAGAGAGTCAAAAATTTTCCCTGGTTTGGAAAAATGATAAAAAACAGCCAAATAAAGCGCAATGAGTAAATTGAATACCTAAAGCAAATAGAGAGTGCAATTAGGTACCGGAAGGTATTTTTAAAATAAAAAAATGTGTTAAACTTGGCGCCTGAGCACATGAGCATTTGAAGTTTTGCTAAAATCAAAGCCTAAAGAAACGTTTCGAACTTTCAAAAGTATATTAGCAGATAGCAGAAATTTAGAGCTATATAATGATATCAAATATAAATGTGAAAAGTGGTTTCAGAAAAAGATTTGATATATTTTTAAAATTATTGAGGTTTGATCAAATCTTGTTTTTTATATTGATACTCTTCTTTAAGAAAAATGGATGCCACTAAGCACCTACTTCGTCGTGCGGTGTATCTTTTTTACCCGCCACCTGCAGCAGTGATTTTGGAAACTCTTCTTCATCATGGGGTTCTTTATGAGGATGATTTGGTGAAGTTATGCCAACTTCATAGAAAGGTACTTAGAGCGCATGCTGCGAACCTTCTCAATGATAGACTGCTTACAGTACATGTGCAAAAGGAAGACTTTCAAGGAAGATTGTTTTCTAGGACATATTATTATATCCATTTCATTGAAGCTATTGATGCCATCAAATGGAAAGTTCATTGTATTGTGAAACAAATGAAAGATGACATAGGTGCATTATCAGAACCACAAGGATATGTTTGTCCTACCTGTAATCAAAAATATACATTGCTAGATGCTGCTTCGTTACTTTCAGATGATGGATTGCAGTTTGAATGCTCCTTATGTGGTGACGGATTGGTTGATGATGATATATCACAAGAACAGAAAAAGGGCCAAGATAAACTGGAAAGGTTGATGAAACTGTTGGAACCAATCATCAAATACTTGAAGGACATTGATGATGATGTGATTGAAGACAATAACTTCGAATCTTCATTAATTAAAGCGATTCCAGCATTTGCAAATTCACTGGCCAGTTATTCAATGGTTTCAAATCAAGCACAAACAAACTCAAAGAAGGATTCTTCGTCTTCAAACAACAATGCAAATTCATATTATGCGCCATCTGGTCCCTCAATTCACAAAAGAAACAACGCAGATGCCGCAGAGGCCGCAAAGAGAGGAGAAGCTACAATCCATGTTTCTATTACTGCAGATGATGAAGATTTGAAAATGGAAAGAGCTAAAAGAGAACAAAGAAACGAGAAGCTCAGACAAAATGCTTTGCCATCGTGGCATCAATCAAGTACAGTCGGGGAAAAGGAATTGGGTAAACTGGACGAAGAAGAGCTTAATAATTCACAAGAACAAAATCAACAAATTGATGATAGTACTTCAATCAAACAGGAAGTTCTTGCAAATGTTTCAATTCCAGTCTCATCAAAACCTAATGCAAGTAATGTCAATGATGAAGAAATGAATGCATTATCTGCTTATTATGAACAATTGAAACAAAGACAAGAAAAGGAAGAAATTGAAGATGAAGAAATGTGGGATATGGACGAATGGCAACAAGGAAGCAATGCAGCAATTAAAACCGAAGGTGAAACCCCGTCAAATAACACGAACGTGGATTCAACTACAGCTCCAGATATTACAACTACCACCGATATTACAAGTAATACTCAAGTTAAAAAAGAAAATGAAGAAGATGAGGATGAAGAAGAACCTCATGATGAATTTGACGATCTTGATGAGGATGACATTGACTTGGATATGTTTGATTAAAAAATGGTTTCTATAAAGTAGTAAATATAAAAATTCAATCGAATACGATTTTCTTCCCTTGTTGCTTATCTTCAGCAACTTCTGCTGTAGTCTCGCTGGCTTCTTGTGCTGTGTTTGTGGCCGACTCTTCGATGAGTGGAGGTAATCCCTTTAAATTTCTTTCAAGTCTATTGAGTTGTGCTGATACTGTTGGGTCTAAATTTTGAGTATTGGATTCAAACTCTTCAATAAATGAAACAACCGTTTCGTCTGATTTGAATGTTTTGCTGGATTCAACATGAAATGCAGTTGTTTTGTGAACGTCGTCACCTCGAAGGAGTTTACGCACTTGGAATGACATTTATTTCTATTTAATGAAAGAGAAGAAACTTAATCTGAAAGTGAAAAATTTTGTACTATGTACAACAAGATAATCAGAGTACCCGAAAATCTCCAAGTGCACCACAAACAAAGCGTCTCCACCAAGCAGATTAACTTGTTCGAAATAATTCACTTGTTTGTCTTGGTTCGGTATTGTTATAATATCTTAATTATATATTTGTGTATTGATATATTTGGCTATATATATAATCTATGTACATATTTGTTCTTATTCAATGAGTAAGAAACCACCTGCCCTTCTCAAATCTTCTCTTCAAAATGTTTCTTCCTGTTCTTGACTTGGATCTGGCAAGAAACCCCAATCTACGCTTTCTCTTTAAAGTATTTGGTTGATAGGTATCACCTCTTGCACCTCCTCTGGAGCCCCATCTGACCCCGAAAAATGGTAGCATGGCAATAGTTGTGGCCCCTAAAACACTCTGACCAACACTGGTTCCCCTCAAGGCGTTGGAAACTGCAGAAATCCCAAACATTTGTTGTGTGATGAATACCTTGTGTATATATCTTTTTTTCACCATTTTTCATCCATATACTTCTTTTATGGCTATGTTACGTAATCTTCTTTTTAAATGATACTATCACTGATTATCACCACAATTCTTATCACGGTTCTAACATTCATTGCCGGTGTGCTTCCACTGGTGCTGCAGACCACCAATTGCGGAATTTTGGAGAAAATCCAGAGTTCCATTGCGGGAATCCTCTTATCTACAAGTTTAATTATAATTCTTCCCGAGTCAATGGAACAGGGGAAAGAAGGCTCCAAATGGGATGGACCGATGGTTCTTTTTGGGTTTTTAGCATTATATGTGATGGATCACATTAGCAGTAGCATAACGACAAAACGAGATATTAATTTAGATTACGAAATTAACGATAATGTTATTGGTGAAGAATCGCAAAGTGAACGGGTGACAGTAGTGGAAACAGGCGAAATAAAATCATTAATAAAGTCAGTACTGACTAATTCAACCACACTTGGTTTGGTTTTGCATTGTTTGTCCGATGGGGTTTTGTTAACTACTTCTGTAATGTCTTCAAAAGAAGATGTTAAAATTCCAGGGTTGTTCATGATTCTAGCTATTTTCATTCACAAACTACCAACCAGTTTTTCATTAACCTCAATATTGATTGGTCAAGGGTTCAGACCTGCACCTGCAGTTTTTCATTTAATTATATTTTCAATAGCTTCTCCAATTGGTGCTTGGTTGACATATTTTTTCATTTGCGTAACAAATGGCAAAGGATCTGATTTTATCACACGGAATCTGTTATTATTCAGTTGTGGGGCATTTCTTTACGTTGCATTTCATACGTTACAAAAGAAGCATCAACAAAACGATGATTCCATTTTATTTACACTTCTTGGTACATTAGTTCCATTGATTACATTACCTTTTCATGATGGAGATTAACGGATGGTTTCGATTTCTACCTGTCTATTAATGACGGAGATTAACGGATGATTTCGATGTCTACCTATCTATTAATATATTTTTATTTTTTTATATATATCTATCTATACCTTATTGACAAAAAGTCCAACAAGATCCGTTTATGTACCAATATCTTCTTTTTATAGGAGTCTTTCAATAATATATATGTATATCATATTCATCAAATCCTTTTAACAGATTCACGATTCAGCCAATTGGACTTGAAATTGTTCAACCCCGTGTCAAGTTTCCTTGATTTTATACTTTCTTTAGTTATTTTTTTAACCTTTATTCCCCCTTCAACTTTCTTGGAACTTATACCTCTCATCTGTCTCAATTTCTCTACACGTGAACGTTTCAGATCAATCAGATTTGGTTTTTTCTCCAGCTTTTGATCTTCTTGATTGAAAACTACTTTCACCGGTTTAACGTCATCCAAATTTTCCAACAAATCCATCGGTAATTCGTCTGGGATTATTTCGGCTTCAGGTGTCTCTAATATTAACTTTTTCTGTTTCTCTAACTTAGAAAGCTCTCTCTTTTGCTGGATTTCTCTACGTTTGGTTCTTTCGTTAGATCTTTGATCTTGTAACCGTTTTTCATTTTCCTTTTGCTGTCTCAGTTGTGATTTTTTGCTAATTTCCACATTTTCTTCTTCTGGAGCTTCATCGTCACTTGATTCCCATTCCTCAAAAGCCATGATATATTGATTTATTAACTACTATTGGACAAATATAACAAATTCCACATATCATTAAAATTTTTTTTTAATTACAAGTGCTCAGGGAAAAATGCTCAGCACCGTATTTCTTGGTTAATTAGTATATTTATGATAAATACCCATAAAACACTTGTAATGTCTTCCGGTTTTGTTGAATATATCATATCAGTACTATAATAATAATAAAAACAAAAAAGAAAACAAAATGACACGCTGTAAAGGTATTAAAATTCTCAAATGAATACTGAACAGTGGGTCACAAAAAAAGCCCCTATAAACATGCTGGGACTTCAAATGCGGAACCACCGTTCCTTCAATAGTTGGTGGAGTACCTCACTCTTGTTGAGATTAAAATATGGACTTTAACTGCCTTTTTATAAACAAATTACAAAGCAATAAAGAGAATTGATCAGGAAAAGAGGGCAATAACTATTATATAACACTGTACCCTCCATCGACCACGACATTCAAACCTGTGGTATAGCTAGAGGCCTCACTGGCTAAATATACATAAGCACCCACCATTTCGTCAGGACGGGCCATTCGTTTCATAGGGGTTCTTTCCTCCCAGTGAAGTTTAAGACTTGGATCAACAGAACGAGTTAGACGAGTAGATACATACCCTGGACTAACAATGTTGACCCTGGTATTGAAAGAGGACCATTCAACAGCCAACGATTTCCCTAGTTGAATAACAGCAGCTTTTGCTGCATTGTAAGCTGCCTGGTGTTGTGGTGTATTAACTATAACCCCAGACATTGACCCGGTTAAAATCAAATTGCCAAAGTTTTGTCTCTCAAATACTCTACCGATGTGGCTACAACAATAATACACTGAACTCAAATCCAAATCCATGAAATGGGAATAATTGTTCACCAATTCTTGATTACTTTCGAAATTGGTTATAGCACCACCTTTCCAAGCAACACCGGCATTAGCAACAAATACATCAATAGTATTGTGTTTTGCGACAATATTGTTTATTAACTCTTCAATTGAGTTTGGATCGCTTAAGTCGCATTTCATCACTTCAATGGAAACTTTATACTGACTTGACAGTTTTTCCGCTTGCTCTTTGATATCCGTTGAATTGTAAACCATCACTAAGTTTGCACCATGTGAGGCAAATCCTTCGCTAACACTCAACCCTATTCCAGATGAAGCGCCTGTTACAACACATAATTTACCTTTCAATGAAAATAATTTATCCATAATTTAAAAATATAATTTGAACCAGTGTTTCAAATATCTATTGTACATCTTTTATTGTTGTTTTATGTATACATATAAGTATGTATTTATATACGCTTAATTCGTTACCAACCAGTCCATATAATAGGGAAAGGTTATATTTATCATTACATCATCGGAGATTTTTTTTTTGTTCATGTTCTGTTCAGATGAATTCACTGCCAGTTTCCCAATTTGATTTGTCAACTTTGAAACCAAGGGATGAGCCCATATGAATTGCACTTTCAAACATTCCATTTGGATCCATGTTGGTATCAGCCCCATCTGTACTATTGACTAGGTTTTCACCGTGAACGTCAATTTCAACTTCTCTATTTGATATCTTTTGCATCAAATCCATGAACTTTGAAGCTTTAAATTTTTCACATGTTGAATTGGATATGTTACGTGAGGGTGTGGTATTGTTCATAATATTGAAAACTGATTGGGCAATATTGGCAAAATTTTTATTCTCTTCTTCATCAATAACTGTAGCTTTGGAGATTTCTTCTTCTTGATGTTGAATTTCCAGTTCCACTTCATTAAATGCATTATCAAAAGCTTGAAACTCGGAAGCAATAGATTTCATTGAGTTGCTTAGTGTGTTTTGAATATTTGTAAAAATACCACTGCCAAATGATTTAACTTTTGGGATTGTCAACACATTTTGTTGCAAGTAATTATGATTAACTGATTGTTGATGATTATATTGCGGTTGCTGTGAAAAATTATGCTGCTGTTGTTGAGCTTGGAATTGGGCTTGGAATGGTTGTTTCTGTTGATACTGAGAAATTGGTGGCGTTGCCAATGACATTTGGTTGAACTCGTTAATCCAGTTATTTCCGATGTTTTCACTATTTGAAATACCAAAATTTTTCTGTAAATCCATTTGAATTCCTTGTGGAACAGGCATCATATCAATATTTTGATTCATAGCTTGAAAACGCATGAACTCACTATCAATACTATTATTTTCATTTTTGAGATTGGTCTTGCCTACCTCCCGTATTTTTGAACCGGAAAAAACTTCTCTTGGTGTAGCTACATTAATGACCTTCCTTAATGGGTTATTCACTGCGGAACATGTACTGTCCTCTGTTATAAAATTCATGCTATTAATTAATCAAGAAAGAAAAAATTCTAAAAAATTAGTCTAGAATGTGTCATGATTTTTGTTCCCTATTCCGGGGTATATAATAGGCCGCTCATGTGCTCATGTGCTCATGTTTTAGTTCCTTGATAGTAAGCTCCGGGAGCCAGTAAAATATATCTCTCCATAGCTTCTCTAAACCTATTTTTATACTGTTTTGGGGTGATTACCGTAGGTTCTTTACCTACCCCACTGGAACCAACAAGACCCTTTTCTTTAACCCAACTCTCGAGTTTTTTATCCCATGTAAAAGTTCGAATACAATCGATTATGCCCACCACCAATTCTTTGTTACTGGAGTCAATTCCAACAACTAGGGAATAGTCCATGACATTCATCTTTTCCAAAAAAAGAGTATCATTCCATAATGATGCTCTCAAGAGTTTTTTATCATTTTCTTCAACAAAAACAGGGGACTCGTAAATGTACTCTACCATATTTTCATCAAGTAACACTTCATTTGCTTTCCCCGTTTGTTCGACATGTCTATTCCTCATTGATCCTTTCAAATCAAAAATTCTATCCGGAGTTTTATTATAAAACAAATTCTCCATGATAACCATATCAATAGTATACGATTTAGTTGCTGAGCTCTTAACTTGGATCTGATATAAACCAAAAATTTTAGCCAAGACACTCGGTAAACCATTGAACATAACTTGCTCAAAATATTCAAAATAATTATGAGCCATTTGTGTGAAAGCTTCCATTTCCGATTTACTTAGCTCTTTAATGATAAATCTGTCATCTAAAGTCTTCAAAAATGCAGCTCCTGATTTTCCACCTGTTGAATCCCATTTAATACATCTCGAAATTGAGCTAATGAAATTTTCATTTATTCCACATTTTCTTCTAAGAGCATCAAACTGTTCCGCAAAAAAGATTTTGCACATGATTATTGAACTTGAACCTCCCTCAAATTGGTAGTTTAAGTGGAATCCACTTTTAACAAAAATTGATTTCAAATAATCATCATTCAATTCGCCTTCTTCTTCTGCATCTTCTTCTCCTTCTTTATCTTCTTCCTCTAGTTTAATCTCATTATCGCCTTTGATCTTCTCATTTTTTTGCATCTTTTTATCTTCTTCTTCAGCTCTATCATCATCATTGGCAAGTTTCTCCTTTGTATCAGCATCTTCTTCCAAATTTACCAACCCTAAATCTTTCTCAGTGTTATCTGTTTTTTTCTGTAACTCTTTTTTTCTGTTGAGATATAATTTGGATTTATAATCCTTGGTACTCAAACAAAAGGATATAATTGAACTTGGCTCATCCTCTCTTACAATAACATCCGAATCCAAAAAAATATGCTCCGACGTACCTAATGGATAAGATAAATCAGTCCAGGAAGTGGATGTTCTAGTATCAATGAAATTGTTCATAATTTTGAAAAACCAATTTTTTTCATAACTGCTTTCCTTTTTGGAATCATCATTATCATCAACTTCTAGTTCCTTTTGATCATCATCTGATTGGGATATACTTGTTTGAGTTCTTGATTCTTGTGCATCCTGTGCATTTTTATAAATTTTTACTTGAGGGTTGATTGTCCCAACCTTCGGAAGATATCTCTTGTTGGCGTTTTTAATCATTTCTAGTTTTTCTCTCTCTTTGAAAAAATCCTTGGTATCATCTTCAAAAAGCTGTTTCAATTTTTTAACTTGACCAACATCTAAACCATTGAACGAAGGCAAATTCATTGAATCATTAGGCCTATCACCGTATCCAAAACTTTCATTTAATTCGTTTATTTTATTTAATATTAAATTCCCCTTTTTCTTGGATTGCTTACGCAAATGTTTGGGTATACTTTCCACATTTGAGCCATCAAAATTACTTGATGTATTTTTTTGTTTTTCCATAATCAGGTCATCATCGTAATGACCTTCTTCCATTTCTCTTCTCTCTGCCGTCTTTTTCCCTTCTTCTCCTTCCTCTTCGTCGTCTTTCTCCTCCTCCTCTTCCTCTACGTCATCTTTATTGATTAAAACGTTCAATAATCTTTCCAATTGAAAATTCGATTTCATTTCTTTAACAGTTGGTAAGAACTCTTTTTCAAAATCATCAAATTCCAATTTCCAAAAACTTGATAACTCTTGGACTTTTCTCAAAATTGTGTTCAATTTTAAGTGCTCATTGACCTCGCAAGTTTTATATACATCCTCCAATAATATTTTTATCTCTGTTCTATGATTATGTAAAACTGATTTCAATTCTGCCAATTTCAATTCTCCTCTTTCTAAATGATCATTATCAAAATATGTATTGTCCAACCTAATTTTGATCAATCTATGGTCAATACTATCAAAGAATTTACTGCACTTTTTCTCTATAACTCCATAGTAATCACTCAAAATTTTAAAATCATACGTTGGGTCCCAAAATAATTTAAATTTTGGGGTAACCAGCTGAAGACTATCAATCTTTGAATATTCAAATTTAACAACATATTCATTGAAGCTAAATAAATGAATGAAATCTTTGAAATAATCCAAATTTTCACAGTCGCAGTTAATTGATCCAATGCTCAATAACGATTTATCATACCAAAAAATTAATTGAAGAAATTTTCCAAATGAGTATTTAGTTGACAAATCATTTAATGGCATCTGGTTGGTCATTTTGTGACATTTCTTGCACTGGCTCCATGTTATGATGGAATTAGTTGTAATGATGCCTTCTGAATTAATTTTCTCTATTTTTATATCGATTTTTCCATTATGATGCACATATGAATAGTAATGATCTTTCAATGCTAATCCACATCCATTTAAACATGTTTGATTGCTTTGTAAACATATTCTTTGAATAAATTCACCAACACTTTCATCTGAATCCCAATAAAAATCGATCATTTGTAATTTTGGTCCAATACACGGAGTTGAATTTTTAGAAGATATCATACTTGATAAAATTGCGATATTTTGATTATAATTTGGATCAAAAAATGTATAATCCCTCGAAGACCAAAACTGAGCCCATTTTCTATAATAAAATGCCAATTCAAAAGTCCAAAAGCTATCTAAATATAATTTCATTGAACTAATAATTTTGATTAAATCTGTTTCGTTCGTTATATCTAGTGATTGAACCTGAAATTGGCTTTTTAAAAGTTCTAAATTACCCATTTTATTCTTCTGATCTTGGAATTCAATAAAGTTTAGTTTAACCAGCTCTAATTTCTTCATTGTATTCTTTATCTGATCTAAAATTAATGGAGTGTTGAATTTAACCCATGGTGAAGTACTAATCAATCTTTCTTCTGTCAGCTTGTAGATGTCATCAAAACTTTCTATTTGAATGGTGTACAAAGGATCCGTTATGTCCCTTTGAATATATGGTGCAGATAACTTTTCATTGAGCTTGAGGTATTTATCTCTGATAAAACTGGATTCTAGATTAGTATTCACAAATGCATAAATCATTGGAGTTAGGCAAGTTTTGATTTTACTCAATTCTTCCAACTTTGGTCCTCTAAGCAAAACAGTTAAACCAATTTTCGGGTTGCAACCAGTGAAAAAAAAATATGATTTCAATAAATCTTTGGAGACAAAATATCGTTGTTCAAAACGTTCGCACTTCCCTAATTCTGGATTTCTAGCAAGCATGTCAAAGGATGTTATGATAGTCGAGTTAGTGAATTTCGAAAGTTTAATAATATTAGTCAATTTACAATTTGGAGCAGCTGAAATTGCATTTTCTGCCAACAATCTAAGAGCTGAAACATGTATCGAACTAGATGAAATTATAATGTCTGGCTTCAATTGTATTATTCTGTCAGTTAATTTTTTAAGATACTGATCTTGCTGTGCTATCACACTATCTAAACTTTGGAAATTAGGCTCACCGTTGAGTGATTGATCGTATTCAATAGCAAAGGTAATAATCATAATTTTAGGACTTTCTATCTTTATTGGCATATCTCTAAAAGGCAGTTTTTTAGAAAATACCAACCCTTCCAATGGTTCAGTATCAGTGATCTTTCCGCCCTCGATTTTTTTGAACTTTATGAAATCGGCAAAGTCATAAGTTGTACCTTCTTGATTTCTATTCAATTGTATATCGATGTTGTTTATTTTTTGGAGTGACTTGAATAAAATTTCAGTCCATTGAGAAACATCATCTACTTGTTTATCATTTATCAATTCCTTTAATAATAATTTATTATAACTTTCACTTGCTTTTTGTAAGTCATCGGTGAAATGGATATCTGAATCAATATGAATTAACTTGAAATTATTTGCCAAAGTATCAGAGTTCACTGGTATCCTATTTGAGCCTGAATTGTGCGGGTTATAATATCTTGAACTAAAATTTCTTCTTCTTTGAGAATTTGGCTTAGTTTGAAGTTTATGGAGCATCATTTTATTCTTGTTAAATTTTGAATTTGGCTCAAATATGCCCTTAGACGTAGTGATTGAATTCAAATTACTAAATTTCTTAATGAAATTAGTATCAGTGCTAGGCCAATTAAATTCATGATTATTCATTAAGCTTATCAATCCCTGTTTATCTATATCGCCCTTCATTTTAACGTTAATATCATTGACACTGTCACAGTGTAGATGATTCATGTTTTCATCGTCATCATCGGAAAAATCAAGGTTGCTATTGGTTTCGCTGCTGTTATCGACGGAGCAATCATCACGATTATATTTTAGTGGTGATTTTCCATTCAATCCCTTATTATTTATATTGGATTGATTTTGTCGTATTTTGGCGTTATGTAATTTAGGGAGATCTAAATCTAATCGATGAAATGATCTTTCAGTAACTGATCTAATAGGTGTTGAACTTCCAATTCCATGGAATGTTGAATTTTTTTGTGAATTTAATGGAGATGTCAATTGATGTTGATGCTGTAGTGCATACTGGTTCATGGTTTCTTCAATCTCGTCTTCACTAGAATTATAATTCTCATAGTTTTCTAACTTGTTATCACAAAAAAAGCACACTCTCATCATACCTTTATGATTGAATTTATCACCTTCTATAAACCTTGTACAATTATGGCAAAAGATCTTCCCACATATTCTACAATGGTGTTTTCTCAAAAATGTAGTGAACTTTCGGTCGCAATCTCTACATTTGATAGCCGTTGCATCATCAAGCCAATAATCTCGTCCTAAGCCGCCTTTAAAATCAGACTCGTTATAGGATGTGTTCAAACGCGATATAAGACTGATTGAGGCGTCATCTGATTTAGCCGTGTCTTTCCTTTCATTGTGAGCTAAATGGGGAATCACGTGTGTCGTCGATTTTGCCCTAGACGCGTTTGTTGGATTAGACATACAATGAATTAATTATCAACACTTTTTTCTTTATTGTATTTCAATATAAAGATAAAATGTTTAGAGATAGGACCAACTTATATTTGTCATATCGACGCACTTTTCCCCACTCAAAGAGTTTTGCAACTCAAACAAAAGCTTACACAGATAAACATGACCGTTTGGGGCTTTTAGACACGTCAATTGGAGATATCGAAATGGAGACATTTAATCACCAACACAAGGGACAGCCGATAGGAGGAACAGAGAATTATACAGAGTCAGTAATGGAAATTGAAAGAAAAGGATCTCAATTGACAGATCGGATAAGAAGTAATCTGAAAAGTCTAGATAGAAAATACAGGGAAGTGATTTTACCCAACTTTGATGATGAGTTCAATAACAAAGAAATGAAACAGATTGACGAATTATCGGGTCACATAATGGTTGAAATTCAAACATTATATAAAATGATACACCAATTAGAGCAATTAGATAAGACATTATTAAGTTTGGAGATGGATTCCAATTCGAACCCTTTTCACGATGATATTTCAGCTCAAGATGAAGGAGGGATTAAATCAACTAGAACATTAATAAACAGTTTGAAGAAAAAGTTTGCAATTGTTGCCCAAGAAATCACAGCAAATTTTAGAGACATGCAAGGAAGATATGTCAAATATTTGAAGAAAGATGAGGATGGTACTGAATTCAAGGCGTCATCTGATGTTGAAACTTATTCAAGAAATGCAATGGTTGAATCATCAAAAGAAATTCAGCGACAGAAAAATGGAGCTCAATTACAATTACAAACCCAACAAGAGGGTATATCTGAAGATTTTCTACTACAAAGAGAAAGGGAAATCTACAAAATATCTCAATCAGTTGTCGAAATATCTGTTATTTTCAAAGAGTTGGAAAACATTGTTATTGATCAAGGAACAATTTTAGATAATGTTGTTTATAACCTGGATCGAACGACTGAACAAGTACAAGGTGCCGATAGGGAATTAAAAAAGGCTGAAGGCTACCAGAAACAAAATAACAAGTGCAAATTGGTCTTCTTTCTAATATTGTTGATTTTATTTGTTCTCATGCTATTTATGGTTAGACCGAGAAGTGTAACTCGTTATGTTCATAGTGATAATCCTGTTACTAATACACCTCCAGCTACAAATCCAAACATGGATTCTTCGAAAATTGAAGTTACAAATCCTCCCGAAAATGAGTTGATAAGTCCACCGGATGGTGAAATTGTTCCTTTGATTCCTGTGGACAGTACCTTAATAACGTAGTTTTTTTTATATATTAAATAAGAAGCATAAAAAGAAAGAGCAGAAAGAATCAAGTTTAGTAAAGTTAATACATACCATATGGACCTTGAGCCCCTTGTGAAGGAGTTGAAAAATTAGGCTTAGATCTATTCTTATATCCACCAGAAGTTGAGTATCCGGTGTTTTGTGGTTGGCCCCTTGGTGGAGGATTATAATATCCATACGAATTTTGTTGTGGCCGGAATTGCCCACCTGCTGAAGGATTGTTTCCATTAAATGCCATATGTTGGTTTGGTGCTTGCATGTATGGGCCTCTACCGTACGGCTGCCTTGATATTGGTGGGTTTTGATAATTATTTGGTCTTGGTGGCCGACCATTGTATCCTCTGAACGGATATTGTTGTTGTGGAGGTGGTTGTTGGTAACGGTGAAAATTATTCATTTGTGGCTGTTGTGGTGGATATTTGACCATTGGCGAGGGTCCCATCTGTCCTCCATTAGGATAAAACTTTTGCTGCTGAGGATTATTTTGTGTATTCATCAGTGGCATTTTTGGTTTATTTGGAGCACCATCATAGTAACGAGGGTTAACTCCTCTTTGAGAGATACTTGTAAAGTTTGACTCTGAAGAATTGGCACTTGCGGTACGAATGTGGCCATCCGTCAAAGATTGATTTTCAGATATTTGAGAATCAACAGTTTGTGCATTTGTTGAATCCAAATATGGGTTTTTCAAAGATGGTAGTTTCAGATCACTTCCACTAGAAGGTATAGCAGCTTGTGAAAATAATACATTCTTATTTGCATTTGCTGACGACCTGGAGTAAATACTACTGTTGAGTTCATTATCCGATAATTCAGTTGAATTAATCAGTACATCTGATTTTTTTGAATTTGATTCAAAATCTGACGAATTATTTAAATTCAAATTCATTCGGATTGGAGGAGGTGGACCATCAAATGAATGGTACGAAATATCATTGAATCCGTTATTATTATCAACCATTTTTTTATCATCAGAATAAGTCACCACATCGCTGTGTTCTTTTTCATCATCATATTCATATTCTGGTATTAATCTCCATGCAAATCCAAATAATACTGAAACAATCATATTTAAGATCGAAACGGGAATTAAGCACCAAGTTGGCCAATCAATTCTTGGATAAAACAATAAAAATGAAATGACACAAGTAATTGAAGACCCAATGAATGCAAATACTGCCAAAATAATCATAATAACCCAAAAGACTTGTGATTTGCTAACATGCGATGAGAATTGCGCTGCTATGTTCAGGATCAATGAAACAAGTGTTAAAAATGCAGAAATTGGCGCAACAATTAACGCTTTCGTAAGAGAATTCAGGGAACTTTCATTCAAAACGGTTTTGGCCCCATCTAACAGTTTATTCAAATCGTAACCCATCGTGGTTGTACAGTTTCCGCCTTCAACGCAGTATCCTAAAACCCCAAAGGAGTATTCACCTTCGTGGCTCAGTCTCAATCCCCCACTGAGCGGCGCTGTCACCGTCACAATGATCAAAAAACCTAAGGATATTACCTGGAATATAATACCAATCGAATGAACGTGGAGTCTCCCCATTCAGTGTCGTCCAAATGTTTTAATAAGAAAAGAAAGAATCCACTTAAAGATAAGAAAATCAGCCACAGTACAAAACGCGTCATAAACGTGTTTTCTATTTTAAGTTCTTTTCTCATCTTATTCATACAAAAAACGTATATAATTGTATATTAGGATGGCAACTATGGAAATGAAGTTGGATCACATGAAGGAGGACATCGATGATGTCAGAGAGGCGGAAATTTTGATTTTAAATCGTAACTCGCAGAGTCAGCAGAGTCTTATTGAAAGTGTAGAAAGTAAAGAATTACAGCAAGCCCTACCAGCCGTGAAACTGACGTACGATGTTGACAGCATAGTTACTGCAGCAAAAGGAGAGCGAGTGTTTTTTTTTGATATTGACAATTGCCTTTACAAGCGTTCAACAAAAATACATGATCTTATGCAGATTTATATTCACCGTTACTTCAAGAAAACACTTCAATTGGATGATGAAGAAGCCAGTCTGTTGCATAAACACTATTATAAACAATATGGATTGGCATTAGAAGGATTGGTGAGACTGCATAAGGTTGACGCTATGGAATATAATAAGGTTGTAGATGATGCATTGCCTTTAGATAAAATACTTGTTGCCAATGCACCACTAAGGGAAATGCTGCTGAAAATTAAATCAAGCGGAAAAGTTGACAAATTATGGCTATTCACAAACGCATACAAGAACCATGGTTTGCGTGTTATTCATCTATTAGGTCTGGGTGATGTTTTTGACGGTTTAACCTATTGCAATTATAATAGCTTTCCTTTAACTTGCAAACCAATGAAAGGTTCATTTGAGAAAGCCCTTAAAGATGCAGGTGGAATTGATCCTGCCAACGCCTATTTCGTAGACGACTCTGAGATTAATGTTAAAGCCGCACGTGATTTAGGATGGAAAAAAGTAATTCATTATGTGGAAATGGATGAAGACTTGCCTTCTGATTTAGACTCTTATCCTCAAAAGGGGATTTCTCTCATTAGAGATATAACCGACATTGAAAGAGTATGCCCTGAATTATTTTAATTCTTTGTGACGATCTATATTTTTCGTCTTGTACTCTATAGATACATATATTCAGTCATTAATCTTGTTAGTAGTGGTTGTAAAAAAATCATCTATCGTATCCTCTCCTAATTGCATGCAAATTGAATTTATTATAGTCTTCGTTCTTGGTATTACTGAAGAAAGAGAAGAAGAATGGTTTTCAAAATATCTTTCCTTCCACTCAATCAAAGATGCTTTTAATAGTTTAGATAATGTATCCTCCTTGAGTATTTCTTTCTTGTTCAAAACAAATATCATTTTCACACATTTAATCTTATTCAGAACTAATGAAAATTCCGGGTTTTCAACATTGTTCAACTGAGATTTTGACCAAGCTGCAATCAATTTGATAAATTTTTTGATAAATGGGTCCTCATCATTGTGATGAAACTTGAAATTATCATTTGAATTATTGTCAACAATGAACCTGAAGCAAATCATATTTAACATATCCAAGTTTTGTGGGTCAATGGTATATAAACCCTCGATTACTCGGAACCAAAGATCGCTATCAAATTCAAAAAATTCACTAAAAAGATCCAAACCTTCATTGATACTGTTTAGGCTCAAAAGCTGCATGATTTTCTTTATAGTTAATTCTCGTCCAGTGATTTTGCTTTGCTGATATTCAATTTTTGATGAATCATTTACTAAATTCTCATCAATTGACATTAGCATTAATGATTTCAACAAATTTCCTGTATCGAAAACATTACCAGAATTATCAATTTCTTTAACAAATCTTAATACTGGAATAGCTAGTGGTTTCATAAGTGGTTCCATACTATCAAATTTTAGCTGAGGGCCATTGTGAATCATTTTAAAATCGCATCCCAATTTTAGCAAAAGATCATCCAAGTCTATATATTCAAATCCGTCTTCGATGCTTATATCGTCAATCCCAAAACTTAACCCTTCCTTGAATTTTGGTTCCTGAGAAAGTATTCCTTTATTCACAAAAAACTTGAATTTTTTAGGGATTACAGAAGAATCATTAAATTCAATGCTTTCCAACACTAGCTTTCTCAATGATTCAACTGCTGATTTGTTTTCGATATTATTTCTGAATCCTTCCCATAAATTTTGCTCAAGAAATTTATCCACTAGAGCATTCTTATCTGATATACTCCGGAACTGCTTTTCAACTTCTTTTAATGCAACATTTACTTGTTTCCCTCTATGAATTTTCTTTTCAATATTTAACAAGTCCAGTTGTATTCTTCTACTCTCTTTATCATCTTGTTCTCGTATTTTGAACCCCAATTCTATTCCTAACTCATCATTTTTTTTTGATTGTCGTTTCATAGCATCAAAGATACTCATTTGGGTTCCCATTCCACCACGTTTAACAATTTTAATAGGCTTTTTTGTCTCTTTTTTTCGTATTCCAAATAAAGGATCTTCATAGTCAGATTCGGAATCACTCATTTTGACATTCTATTTTTTTAACTATTTTTATTATGACATGAAAAACAATGTTGCGTCACGAGGAAGGTTTTCTTTCGCTGCGTTTTTGAAAATTGGGTACAGGGGCCTTCAGCCAACAGAGCAGGAATTTTCATACGCGAATTAAAATCGGTACGCATTTTTTTTCCCACTGCCGCTAGTGTTTGGGCTGCTCCAAAATTTTACTTCGCGTTTCAGCTGTAGTTAGGGCCTAAAGCTTCAAGTTAAGGGCGACTTGAAAAATTGATACCAAAATATTAAGTACCCATTGAACTAATTTTAAGTTCATTAGTAAAGGCTCCAAATAATCGTGGCTATTTGGAAAAAAACTAAACAAACATCTATGAAACTTATTCACATTGCTTCACCTATTATTTATTTATAAAATTTACATATTCTTAATCCTTCTTGGATTTATTTTTCTTATCCTTCTTCTTTTTATCCTTCTTCTGCTTCTTTTTGGCAGGCTCATTATCTGTGATAATTGATGGAAGCTTCAACTTTCCATCTTTAATGGCTGCTTCAAATCCATCTTCATGACCAAAGGTACGCTTTCTCCATTGTGAGATATATTTGCTCTTTGTGACTTTCTTTTTGTCATTCAAAACCTTTTCTTGAGGTCTAAATGGCGCTAATTTAGACAAATTGATGAAATCACCCAACTGTTTATCATCAGCATTCAATATTTCAGCAGATGTCAAACCAAATGATTCTGGAGAAACTTCTCTATATTTATATTTCAAGCTATCATCCTTTTCATTTAATCGTCCTCTGATTTCTTCAACTTCAGTTAAGATATCTAGCTTTTTAGATTCAACTAGTTTTTCTGCAACATCTCTCAAGCTGTTCAATTTGGACTTCTCCTTATTTTTCTTTTCTCTTTTACTCTCTTTCAATGGCTGTTCGACTTCTTGGACTTCTTCAACTTCTTCATCGTCACTTTTTTCTCCGTTTTTATTTTCAGCCATTTCTTCATCAAGATCATCCCAGGTTGGTTTTTCATTATCGTCTTCTTCATTCTCTTCGTCATAATATTCATCATTGAATAATTCGCTCATCTTATTATCCCAATCTTCATCATTAAAATCTTCGTTCATCAAAGAATCCCCAAAAACTTTCAAAATTCTATCATCACTGACATCGGCACCAACTGCTTGTTTAATCTCCTTTAATCTATCCAAAACCAAATTCAATTTCTTTTGCTTTGTTGATTTAATCAAATCATCCTTTTCTTCCCTGGCCTTAATGATATCGTCCTTTTCTCTTAATCTTTTTCTTTGACGTTTGGATAATTTTTCCCTTCTCATAGAAGCAACACTTCTTGAATAACTTATAATTTCCTTGGCGTTTGGATCTTCGAATCTGAAGTTATATGCGTTTTCGAATTTATCAGCAGCATCTTCAAATTCACTGTCATCTTCCTCGCCAAGTTTTTGAGTTTTACCCTTGCTTGGTAACCAAGCATGTTTGTTCATGAATTCATCCAAAAATCTTTCCTTATTTTCTTCTGGGTTTGGAAGAATAATTTTAACATTGATTGGATCTTCTTCGAGTTCTGTTGGCTTTTCTTTTTTGACAAGAAAATCATCGTCATCTTCCTCGTCATCTGAACCAGCAGCCTTGTTGATTTCACCTAACAATTTAGCATTTTCTTCTCTTTGATGAACTGCGAATGGAATTTCTTCTTGTTCTGCATCTTCGTCATCTGCATCTTTCAAATTGGTACCATCTAATAAGTTTTCACGTAAAACGTCATTCAAATAAATAGGCTTGTCCTTTTTAACTTTGACTGCTTCTTCTGGATCTTTGAAGAACTTGACATTTTTATCGAAAAGTCTTTCATCACCTGATCTAATAGCTTTTAATACTTCACTCAAACCATTTTCGACATCTTCTGTGACTAAATCCCCATAATCGTCTTCATCTGATTCACTTGATGACGAATTACTTTCTAGTTCGGCTTCTTCTTGTTCTCTTTTCAGTTCTTCTTTATAATCCCTCATTTGGAAAGGTTTCGCCGAATGTGCAATTTTATCATTTTCATTCAATGTTAACGCCTTTTGCTCTGCTTCTTCTCTGGCTTTTTTGGCTGCTGACTTCTTTCTTGGCATTCTTTTTATCCAATTTGATATATAAAAATATATGAAAAAAAAATATTTAAAAAATTACTGTGCGTTACAGCTGAAAAACCCGGAAAATTTCAAGGCTGTGCTAATTTTTTCAAATGCACTTGTTTCTTTAAAATATTCACTTAAGGGGCGTTCGTACTGTCCCGCTATTCGCAATATGTGCATTCAATTGTTTTAGAGGGACTCTCAATAAATTGGGGGATTTTTTTTTTTTTGTTATTTATGACTCAATTGAGTGGTGTGGACTGTTATTCCTTTTAATCTTCTCAAACTCTTTCTACTTAAAGAATTGCATTGATTGGTCCCTTCCCCATATCTAGGAATCCGACATCTTACGTCAATCACTGAGTACTGCCAGAGCGGAAATTTTTTGATTATCGGATAACCAAAATGGAAGCGATAATTTGTAAAACCGGTAGCGCATCTTTCAAAACTACCCCAGGATGATGTCAATTGTTGAAGTATTGTTACATTTCAACAGTCGTGCTTTGCCTCATATAAATTACTTTGAAATCTTCGCAACTCACATGGTTCCAAGTCAAGAAAATATAAATACTGGCACAGCTAATGCCTCACGGCACGATTTGATGTCGTTCGGTAAAGATCTGTGGACTCCAAAGCGGAAATTTTAGAGGGTCCATACGGCCCGCGAAAAGGCCTATCAAAAAAAATATGACAAGGCCTCACCATTTGCTGAGTGCAACATATGTAATGTATTTAGTATATATAAAGGTGTAGTGCGGCATAGTAGAGTATGGACCTATTAGAAGTTTGATCAGCAATTTAGAATGGCTATTATAGAAACACCTCTTCCGCAAGGTGCTGGGTACGCCATTATTGTGGGATTAGGGTTGGTGTTCTCCTTAGGGATGATCTTCACTACATTCGTGTTACGTAGGTATCAGAAAGAAGTTATAACAGCAGAAGAATTTGCAACATCAGGAAGATCGGTTGGAACAGGTCTAATTGCAGCTGCTGTAGTGTCTTCATGGACATGGGCTGCTACTTTACTCACAAGTACAACACAAGCATACAAAAATGGTATTTCTGGGGCCTTTTACTACGCCAGTGGTGCAGGATGTCAAATCGTGTTATTTGCCTTTATTGCAATCAAGGCCAAGCAAAAGGCACCTGGTTGTCACACCTACTTGGAAATCGTCAAAGCTAGATATGGACCAATTGCTCATGCAGTTTTCATATTCTTTGCTGTAGCCACGAACATTTTGGTCACTGCGATGCTTTTGACTGGTGGTTCTGCCACTGTTTCCGATCTAACAGGCATGAATACTGTCGCTTGTATTTTCCTCTTTCCGATCGGGGTTATGGTCTATACATTATTCGGTGGGATTAAGGCTACCTTTTTGACAGATTACATTCACACAATTGCAATTATTGTGATCATTTTGACCTTTGCATTTACAACGTTTGCTACTTCATCACTTCTCGGGTCACCAGGAAAAGTTTGGGAATTAGTTACAGCCGCCGCTGTCGCCCATCCTGTTGACGGTAACGCCGACGGTTCTTATTTAACAATGCATTCAAAGTCCGGGGGTATTTTTTTTGTCATTAACTTGGTTGGTAATTTCGGTACTGTCTTTCTTGATAACGGATACTGGAATAAAGCTATTGCTGCATCACCTGCTGCTGCATTGCCTGGTTATATTTTAGGTGGTCTCGCATGGTTTGCACTTCCATGGCTTGTGGCTACAACAATGGGTCTTGCTGCTCTTGCATTGGAAAGTAACCCAGCTTTCCCAACTTATCCAAATAGATTATCAGCAGATCAAGTTTCAGCAGGTTTAGTTTTGCCTTCTGCTGCTGTTGCCCTGATGGGTAAAGGTGGAGCTGTGGCTACATTATTTATGGTTTTCATGGCTGTGACATCTGCAATGTCTGCTGAGTTGATTTCAATTTCTTCAATTTTCACATATGATATCTACAGAGGCTACATCAATCCAAAAGCATCTGGGAAAACCTTGATCTTTACTTCACATTGCGCTGTTGTCTTTTTCTCTTTTGCAATGTCAGGCTTTGCAACTGGGTTATATTATGCAAATGTTTCAATGGGGTACATTTATGAATTAATGGGTATTATTATTTCTTCTGCTGTTGTTCCTGCTGTTTTAACTTTGCTCAGTAAGCATCAAAACGTAATTGCCGCTGCGGTTTCTCCAATCCTTGGTACTGCCATTGCTATTATGTCATGGCTGGTTTCAACTCACACAATGTACGGTGAAATTACCATTGATAATACCTTTATGGATCATCCAATGCTTATTGGTAACGTTGTTGCTTTGCTTTCTCCATTAGTTTTTGTTACCATTCTAACATTAATATTTGGATCTCAAAATTTCGATTGGGAAATCTTAAAATCAATTGAAAGAGTTGATGATTCACAAGATTTGGAGAGTGAATTAGAGGATATCATGCCAAACTATAACGGGAAGGAAGAAAATGATTCAAACGAAAAATTGACTCCAGTTAAATCTACTGTGACAGAGGTTGCTGAGAATATCATCGACAAGGAAAACTTATTATTGAAAGCTCAAGAAGAAGAAGAGCATTTAAAGAAAGCTGCGAAAATCGCCGGTTGGTGTTGTTTAGCCATGACCTTGTGTTTAATTATTTTATGGCCAATGCCAATGTTTGGTTCAAAATATGTGTTTTCTAAGAAGTTCTTCACTGGTTGGGTTACTGTGGCTATTATTTGGATCTTCTTTTCTGGGTTTTCAGTCATCATATATCCATTATATGAAGGTAGAAGAGGTATTTATACAACTTTGAGAGGGCTTTATTGGGATTGTACCGGTCAAAGTCATAAACTAAAAGAATGGCAAATGGGTCATCCAGAAGAGCTTCATGCTGTCAGATCTCAAATCAGTAATTTGATTGCACAAGAAGAAAAACAAATCCATTTTCCGACTGACTAGATAATTGATTTTTTCATCCCTTTATATATAACTTATTCTAATATTTTCTTTTAAATTTAAGCACGACTTCAAAAAAGAGCAAAAGTCCTTACATATACTAAGTCGGATAAACCAAAATTTGAAGATAAGATAGAACTATTATATTTTATTCTGAATTTTTCATCTACCAAATTCAAGTCTACATTAAATATTTTTTTTTCAAATGAAGATGCCATATTAATCATTATTCTGATTACAAAATCAGAATTTAATATACATTTCAGGATCCTGTGACAATTAGTAAAATAATGCTCAGCATTTCAAGGTTAATATTTCATCTATTTATTAACTAACAAATAATAACATCTATTCCGTTCCCTATTGTTTGTTCAAATTGACTATAACTGAATTTTAATGTAAAATTGAATCCACTATTAGCTTTAATGTTGTTTTTCAAGTCAATATATTAAAAATCCGGAAATCAACTTTTGTAGATGTGTTCTAAAACAAACTTTGTGAAGTCTGAGAAAAAGTGAAATTATTACATGATATGGCCAAAATGCAAGAAGTATAAATTGACCGTGAAAGGGTCTTTGGTTCACAATTTTCCCTTTTTTTTTGATTGAAGAATTGAAAATAGTAAAATACAAACAATAATTGGTGCTTGTGGGGGTATAAACATGAAGCAACTGACAACTACCAAATTAGAGCAGATGATTTCAAAATAAATAAAACAATCAATTGTGTTTTCATCTATTCTATTTTGTCAATAATCTTCAACACGATATGTCACAGATGTGCCCAATAAATGATTTGGAGTTTCAATTGATTTGAAGGTGACTGATTCAACACCTTCATTATCCATAACTAAATTATCTAATTGGTTAAAATAACCCCAGTCGTTCGATATCTTGCAATTTGGATTTGCATACACCAAAACATTGAATGTCACTTCTTCGTCTAGAATAGGCAAAAAAGTGATTGATGCAGTAATCTGTCGGATCACTCCTTGAATGGTCTTTTGAATCACATTTAATTGTTCTTCGTTATACTGATCATCATGTGATCTTTCGTTTTTCGATTCCGATTGAATGTCAAATTCCCATTTTTCAATGATTTCCATCGTTTCCCGTTTGATGATGACTAGAACCAACCGGGTAATCTTATCAGAATATACCCATTTATGTATTGGCTTCATCATTTCATTCAAATAGTCAGTGACTTCCGGATCAATTGACATTACCATCGGTATATTATATTTGAAAACCCTCTTGAATTCATCAGATGGATAAATTCCTCGTTGATATAAGATAGTATGAACACAGAATTCAAAAAAATCACAGATGATCTTAGATGATCCTTTCAATGCCAATTTGGACTTGGTAATGGACTCCATGACAAGGTTAAAGCCAAACTAGAAGTGTCTAAAAGTAAAGTTTCGTGATAAAATGTTGTAAATTTCAATCACAACTAACGCGCACTACTTTTTAATGGTAATAACAGATAAAATATGACGTATTTAGAAGGATATCAAGAAACGCCCAGTTTTCAAAGTGTTCATGCAGAAGGACGGGTTGAAACGTTGAGTAAGAAACAAATTGAGGAAAGAAAGAAACTTGAAGAGCCCAAAGTGAAAGAGTATTTGGAATTGGTTGAGGTGGTTTTGAACAGTCATAAAAGTAACGTATTCACATTTGAAATGATGGAAAAGGTGCGCAAGTTACTTGATTTTAATCCAGAATTATACACCGCATGGAATTATAAAAAAGATTTATTAGTTGGACTTGATATGATAAATCATGAAACAATCTCTAAAGAATTGAATTATACTTTACAAAAATTGAAAAATTATCCTAAATCGTATTGGATTTGGAATCATAGGATTTGGTGCCTGAAGAAAGATCCGTCGCCTAATTGGGATATTGAACTGGGGTTAATAAATAAGTTTTTTCAAGTTGACTCAAGAAATTTCCACGTTTGGCAATATAGAAGAGTGATCATCAAGATGATGAAAAACGATAGTATAACAGGAGATTGGGAAGAGTGGAAATTTACTAAATCCATGATAAACAAAGATATTTCGAACTATTCTGCATGGCACAATCGATCAAACTTAGTGAAGAAATTGTTCAATGGGGATTTACAAATGATCGAAAAAGATACCAACCAAAAGGATGCATATTTAGATATTTTCATGAACAGAGATAAGTATGAGTTTCTTAAATTAGAATGGGAGCTTGTAAAAACGGCTATATACACAGACGCTGATGATTCATCGGTTTGGTTTTATTTGAAATGGATTTTAAGCGATTATTTCATTAAAGACATAAAATTGACGTCTAAGAAAGATGAGGCTATATTGTTTCTTGAGAAAATATTCTTGGAAGTTGAAGAATTGAACCAGTTAGAACTAGATTATAATGAAGTCGAAAATAAGTGGTGTGTTAATACAAAACTACACATTTTGAAGGCAATTGACGATGGAAAACATCGAAAAGAAATTAACGAGTTGAACATGAAATTAAAAATCTTAGATCCAATGAGGAAAAATAGGTATAAAGAGATTATTTAAGGTTTTTTGTGGAGTAATTCATTGGAATATTTTTGTCTATTGTACAAGAAACGGATTGAACCATTTTTAGATAATTCGCTATCCCTAGGTTTGAAAAATTCATCTTCTTTTAAAGCTTCCTTAATATTCAACATTTGTTTCGGTAGATTATTATTTAGAATGATTTTTATGTTTATCAAAGAATCTTGCAATTTCTTTTCATTGACCGAATTATTCAATTCTTTTAGGGTATCAATTAAAAATGAAGCATTTGATGGATCTGTATTATCAATATAATGTTCCATCATAATATTGCATCCATTGTTTAACTCTTTTTGATCAATGTCGAATTTCAATTTTTTGAAATCCAAATCAATGGAATCTCCTTGTAGTTCATTGTGGATCAAAATTGCACATTTTATACTAATCAATGCATTTAAATGTCCTGGATACATCAATACTAATTTTGTAAAATATAAATCATTCAATACATTCCAGGAGATGTATAGTAGATGATTATTTTTAAATTCTTGATTATCAATTGAAAAAAATTTCAAAAATTTCAATAGTAAGTCTTCAATAATTGGAGATCGAAAATCAAATGATTGGAATTCCATGATCTTTTTCTCTAAACTCAGGATGAATTTTTTCTGTTCATCAGAATCGATATTCAATTTTCGAAAAGTATTATATTCTTGTAAAACATTTGTTAATTTCACAATAAAGTCATTGCCTTTCAAAGCTGCAAATAGGGATGCAATTGCAACGTCCATTTGGCTACTTGAATATTTTTTATAATCGGAGTTGAACAAATAGAACCTCTGGTAAGCGTAACATGTTTGTTGTAAGACTCTGACAGGTAATTTCAGGGATTTTATCAGCGATAAAAGCAACTTTTGTGAATCTTTTGTCTTTAAACGATGGGACCTGATGTCTCGCTGTAAGTCCAAATTGCTCTCCATTAATAAATCCAATTCCCTCTCCGCCAATAGAGGCTTGGCAAGCTGGATATATGACTGCTCCATACAAAAAATACGCAAACCCAATACTTGGAATGGGTGGCAAAAAAAATAGAGAAAAAGTAGAAAATAGTAATAATAAGTTAAAATTATCAACACTTTTTGCTATTGTATTGAGAAAGAAAGTATCAAAAATGGGACAAGACGCGTCAATGCCAGCTAAGAAGAAGAAAGATGGGAAGAAGGAAAAGCCAAAGTACGAGCCTCCGGTTCAAACGCGGACTTTCGGACGTAAAAAACGGCGTGGAAATTCAGAAAAGAATGTTAAATTGCCACCGGTTTTACCAAATACCAGATGTAAACTCAAATTGCTACGATTGGAAAGAATTAAAGATCATTTATTATTAGAAGAAGAATTCGTAACAAACCAAGAGCTGATGGCTCCAACAGATCAAAGAAATAAAGAAGAAAGAGAAAAAATTGACGATATTAGAGGTTCACCAATGTCAATCGGAACATTGGAAGAAATCATTGACGATGATCATGCAATTGTTTCATCATCTTCGGGACCAGAATATTATGTTTCAATTCTTTCATTTGTCGATAAAGAATTATTAGAACCTGGGTGTCAAGTTTTGTTACATCATAAATCAGTTTCTGTCATTGGGGTTTTACAAGATGAAACAGATCCAATGGTCAATGTCATGAAAATGGATAAAGCTCCAACAGAATCCTATGCAGATATTGGAGGATTGGAATCACAAATTCAAGAAATTAAAGAATCAGTTGAGCTACCTTTAACACATCCAGAATTATATGAAGAAATGGGTATTAAACCTCCAAAGGGTGTTATATTATATGGTGCACCAGGTACAGGTAAAACATTATTAGCTAAGGCGGTTGCTAATCAAACAAGTGCAACGTTTTTAAGAATTGTTGGATCGGAATTAATTCAAAAATATTTAGGTGATGGGCCAAGGTTATGTAGACAGCTTTTCAAAGTTGCGTCAGAAAATGCCCCTTCAATTGTTTTCATTGATGAAATCGATGCTATTGGGTCAAAGAGATACGAGTCAAGTTCAGGAGGTGAAAGAGAAATTCAAAGGACAATGTTGGAGTTATTGAACCAATTGGATGGGTTCGATGATAGAGGGGATGTTAAAGTGATCATGGCAACAAATAAAATCGAGTCGTTAGACCCTGCATTGATCAGACCTGGTAGAATTGATCGTAAAATTTTATTTGAGAATCCAGATGCTACAACAAAAAAGAAGATTTTATCAATTCACACAAGCAAGATGAACATTTCTCCTGAGGTTAATGTGGAAGAGTTCATCAATAGTAAGGATGATTTGAGTGGAGCAGATATTAAAGCTATTTGTACAGAAGCTGGTTTATTGGCTCTCAGAGAGCGTCGTATGCAAGTTATCGCTGAAGATTTCAAACAGGCAAAGGAGCGTGTCTTGAAAAACAAGGTTGAAGAGAATTTGGAAGGTTTATATGTATAGTTTCATTACGTCAGATTACGTAACGACCCTTCTGTGATTTTTATATATACAAACTTCATCCAAGATATAAATAAATATAACCGTATTAAATTTTTTCTAGATTATACGTAGAAACAGATCAGGATGAAAAGATTGATGAAAAAAAGTAGATCGGGGGACGAACCGGATACAATGAAAGCAGAGAACCCAATCAAAGACGAAGGAGGGGCCGTTGGTAACCAAGAAGACGCGATAACGGCTCAAAATGCGTGTGAAGGATTGTCATTTAGTGTTGGAGTGGCAGAGACACGAAATGGCAAGTACCGGAAGAGCATGGAAGATGTACATACTTATGTTGCCAATTTTGCCGAGAGGTTGGATTGGGGGTATTTTGCAGTGTTTGATGGCCATGCAGGGAAGGCCACGTCGCGTTGGGCAGGAGGTCATTTACATGAACTTATCGCACAATCGATCCAAAGAGAGGAGTATAGTGATATGAGAGATACATTGAATAGTGCATTCGTTGAGGCCGATGATACAATTGCCACTCTCAATGGAGTAGGCCAATCGGGCAGTACAGCTGCAGTGGCGGTTTTAAGATGGGAGATTGAAGGGCCTGAGCAAGAACAAGACCAACATGCTACCAATACTGGAAGCAGAGTGGGGCAGTTCGATTTCATCCCCAGTGACAAACACAAGCGAATGCTTTACACAGCAAATGTGGGGGATTCTAAAATAGTGGTAGGTCGTAGAGCGGGTGAAGCCGTCTGTTTGACGTATGATCATAAAGGTTCCGATGCTGCTGAAAGACGACGTATTTCGCAAAAGGGCGGCTTGATGTTGGGGGATCGGGTAAACGGGGTTTTGGCTGTTACGCGGGCGTTAGGGGATTTCTCACTAAAAGATTGGGTTATTCCTTCTCCGTACACAGCCAGCTACGAAATTACCGGGGACGACGAGTTTTTTATAATCGCTAGCGATGGTTTGTGGGACGTCTGTAGCGCGGCAGAGGCGGTAGGAATAGCCCGGAGAAACTTGAAGTCCCCCCAAACGGCAGCGGAGGCCCTGGTAAAATTCGCGCTTGACAAAAACACGGCGGACAATGTGACTGTTTTGGTGGTAAAATTGGAGGGGGGGATTTTTTCAACCTTTTCGAGCAACGACAATTCGATTGGCTGAAAATGCGTTTCCGAAGTCGGAGGTAAATTTTTAGTTTATTAATAAGGAAAAAAGTATAACAAGTGAAGGTTACAATCTTCTCTTATATAATATAATATATATATAGATATATCGAGATGCTTAGAAGATTCTTCTCTTCCTCGAGATCAGCTAGACAGGTGATTGCAAAGAACAATACATTGAATGGTAAGGAGGCAGCCTCAGCAATGGGATCAGATTACCATATTATTGACCATGAATACGATTGTGTTGTTATCGGTGCCGGTGGTGCAGGTTTGAGAGCAGCATTCGGTTTGGTTCAAGCAGGTTTCAAGGTGGCATGTATTTCAAAATTGTTCCCAACAAGATCCCACACTGTTGCAGCACAAGGTGGTATTAACGCAGCTTTGGGTAACATGCACAAAGATGACTGGCATTGGCACATGTATGATACCGTCAAGGGTTCCGATTGGTTAGGTGATCAAGATGCTATCCACTACATGACAAGAGAAGCTTCTCCTTCCATTATTGAATTGGAACATTACGGTTTACCTTTCTCCAGAAATAAGGAAGGTAAGATTTACCAAAGAGCCTTCGGTGGTCAAACCAAGGAATACGGTAAGGGTGGTCAAGCTTACAGAACTTGTGCCGTTGCTGATAGAACTGGTCATGCTCTTTTACATACCCTTTACGGTCAATCTTTAAGATATGACACCCATTATTTCATCGAATTCTTTGCTACTGATTTATTGAAGCACAACGGTGAAATCGTCGGTTGTATGGCTTACAACCAAGAAGATGGTACCATGCATAGATTCAAGGCCCACAAGACTATTATTGCAACCGGTGGTTCAGGTAGAGCTTACTTCTCTTGTACATCTGCTCACACTTGTACCGGTGATGGTTCAGCTATGGTTTCAAGAGCTGGTTATCCATTAGAAGATATGGAATTCATTCAATTCCACCCATCAGGTATCTATGGTTCAGGTTGTTTGATTACCGAAGGTGCTAGAGGTGAAGGTGGTTACCTTGTCAACTCTGAAGGTGAAAGATTTATGGAAAGATATGCTCCACATGCCAAGGATTTAGCTTGTAGAGATGTTGTTTCAAGAGCTATTACAATGGAAATTAACGCCGGTAGAGGTGTTGGTGAACACAAGGATCACATGTTCTTACAATTATCACACTTGCCTGCTGAAGTTTTGGCTGAAAGATTACCAGGTATTTCTGAAACTGCCAGAATTTTCGCCGGTGTTGATGTTACTAAGGAACCAATTCCAATTATCCCAACTGTTCATTACAATATGGGTGGTATCCCAACTAAGTGGTCAGGTGAAGCTTTAACTATTAACGAAAAGGGTGAAGATGTTGTTATTCCAGGTTTATATGCATGTGGTGAAGCTGCCTGTGCTTCAGTCCACGGTGCTAACAGATTGGGTGCTAACTCACTTTTGGATTTGGTTGTTTTCGGTAGAGCTGTTGCTCACACCATTGCCAATGAATTGAAGCCAGGTACTCCTCACAAGGAATTACCAGCTGATATTGGTTTCGAATCTCTCGAAAACTTGGATAAGATCAGAAATGCTGATGGTGATATTACAACTGCTGATTTGAGATTAGAAATGCAAAAGGCTATGCAACAACACGTTGCCGTTTTCAGAACTCAAGAAAACATGGATGAAGGTGTTGCTAAGATGGAAAAGATCGATGCTAAATTCGAACGTATTAAGACCACCGATAGATCAATGATCTGGAATACCGATTTAACTGAAACTTTGGAATTACAAAACTTATTAACCTGTGCTAAGCAAATTGCCACTTCTGCTGCCGCTAGAAAGGAATCAAGAGGTGCACATGCTAGAGATGATTTCCAAGATAGAGATGATGTTAACTGGCAAAAGCATACTTTGTCATGGCAGGAAAAGACTGGTGCTCCTGTTAAGTTGGACTACAGAGATGTTATTAAGACTACATTAGATGAAGCTGAATGTAAGCCTGTTCCACCTACTGTTAGAGCATACTAATTATCATATTTTACGCCCCCTACCCCCCTCTATTATACATTTCATACATTATTAGTATATATTTATTTTTCAGTCCTTTTTTACCTTACATTAAAAGCGAATAAGAAAAAAAAAAAGGAAAAAAAAAACAGGTTTAAACGTTCTCTTTTTAGGTGTTTATATCGAAAGATGTTCCAATTATCGCAAATAACCGATTTGATTCGAATCCCACCACATCTATTTAGTTTACCCAGGGAAAAGGCCATCAAACAGGAATTACATGCCAAATATTCGAATCGTATAATTCCAAAGTTGGGGTTTGTTGTATGTGTTTGGGACATAATCAGTTTTGACAAAGGACTTTTCAAACCAGGAGACGGGGGTATGTATATTACAATTAATTGTAGGCTAGTTATATTTAAACCCTTCATAGGAGAAGTGTTAACAGGATGGATTGAAGAATGTAAAAGTGATGGTATCAAAATCAATATGGGGTTTTTCAATGATATTTTCATTCCAAAATCATTATTGTTCGAAAATAGTCAGTACAAGTCTAATGAAAATGCATGGGTGTGGCAGATGGACCCAGAAACAGAACTATATTTGGACGTTAATGAAAAAGTAAGTTTTAGAGTGGAGGAATTGATTTTCTCCAACGTCAAACCAAAATCCTCAGGGAATACAGAAGATGCATCTACAGTGACGGCGGTGGCGCCTTCATTTGCAATTATTGGGTCTGCCCAAACAGATGGTATGGGATGTTGTTCTTGGTGGGAATAGAAAAAAAATTCCAATTATCGAAAATGTATATGTACATATTATATTATAAAGCGAAACAAACCTAATTATATTGCATGTACCTACTAGTTGATGAAAATTTCATATTACCCTTAATAACCTTTTCAACAGAATTGAGGAAATCCTTTTCTGTAGCGACCTTTCTTCTGGCTCTGATAGCAAACATACCAGCTTCGGTACAAACCGATCTTAGTTCTGCACCTGTTGCATTTGGACACATCCTTGCAATCAATTCCCATCTAATATCACGTTCACATGACATTGATTTTGAATGAATTCTGAAAATATTGGCCCGACCTTCTAAATCTGGTAATCCAAATTCAACTTTACGATCAATTCTTCCCGGTCTTAATAAAGCAGGATCTAATGTATTAGGTCTATTAGTTGCAAACATGACTTTAATATTCCCTCTAGGATCAAAACCATCTAATTGAGTGATCAATTCCAACATTGTTCTTTGAACTTCATTATCACCACCTGCACCATCGTCGAATCTAGCTCCTCCAATTGCATCAATTTCATCAAAAAATATAATACATGCTTTCTTTGTCCTGGCCATTTCGAATAGTTCTCTGACCATTCTAGCACCTTCACCAACATATTTCTGAACAAGTTCCGATCCAATAACTCTGATAAATGTTGCATCTGTTCTGTTTGCGACTGCCCTTGCACATAATGTTTTACCGGTACCTGGTGGCCCATATAATAATATACCCTTAGGTGGATCAATACCTAATTTAACAAACCTTTCCGGTGACAATAATGGCATTTCAACAACTTCTCTAAGTTTTTCAATTTGTTCTTTTGATCCTCCAATATCACTATATGTCACATCTGGTTTTTCTTCAACTGTCATCATGGTAACACTTGGATCAATTCTTGGTGGTAGTGGTAATTGAATTTCATATTTTGTCCTATCAACACCAACCCTCATACCTTCTTCTATGTCTGTTGGTGAAACCCTTTCTCCAAGTCCAACAACAAATTTGGCGATCTGTTTGATATTAATCACGTATTTAGATTTCTCATCTGGATCTCCACCTTCTTCTTCTGCTTCATCTGACTTGATAATTTTTGTACATCTTGCAACTTGTAAAGGCTGTTCTTCACTCATTCTTTTTCTATCTGCTAAGACATCCCATAAATTAGGATTCACTAAACCTGTATCACTTTCTTCAACTCCAACCTTTTCTTTGATTCTTGTCTCCAAGTTACTCAAGTCTTTTTCAATTAATTTAATTACTTCTCCATATGGTGCTGCTGAATATGCTTTAAGAACTTGAATATCCCCCTCACTCAATGGTTTGACTTCGATTTCCTTTCCACCTTCCACACTTTCATCAAGGGGCTTTTCGTATTTCTCCCAGTTTTCCTTTGGGGCCATTGTATTTCACTATAATAGAATAAAGAGTGTTTGTATGTATACAAGAATAATACTAGAGAGTTAAAAGTTAAGTTCGCATTTTTGCCACCGCAAAAATACTCATCTGCTCAGCATTCAATAATCCAATTAAAACAAATTAAATTTTTTCGTCTATAAATACTACAAAGACCCTTCCAAAACCTTAGCACCTTTGTTATCTTCACCTTGTTTCTTGATAACCTTGGCTTGTTTCTTTAAGTTGGAAATAAATCTCTTTGAATTAGCATCTTTTGGATTAGCTTTAAATTGATCAAGTAAAGCAACTAAAACGAAAGAAGCATCTTTATTTTTAATCCATTCGGCTAATTTATCTTGATCATTTCCTGAATCAAATAACTCTTGGGAGAGTTTGGTAGCAAAATCAAGACCCAAATTGATGTTTTCAATCAAATCAACAGAGCTTGTTTCTCTATTCCATTTACCACCTTGAATCAAAGATTTGTAGAATCTAGCAGCATATGGTTTGTTAATTAAATGGTCATCTGAAGATACATCTCCTCTAACACAGTCAATGACTTTGTCCAACGCTTGGACTCTTAAATCCTTAGAAATCTCTGGGAAATCATTGTTGAAAATTACATCTTGAATAAATTGGGCACCGAAGTTAACATTCAAAACATCGTATGGGTTTTCGATAAAAATGTTGTAAAACTCTGACAAGAAAGGCTTCAAAATTTGAGTTCTTCTATCGTTTTCTGGCTTTTTGGAAGTCTCCTTAGATAATTCTTGATATTTTGAAATATCCTTCAAAACAAGAGGGTTGAAATATGATTTGTTTAATCCATCCAAAAGGTAAAGAAATGGCCTCCTGGAAAATTTGTTTGTCATTAAGTTTCCGAGTTTATCCTTGTATTCGTTGACAAAAGTTTTTTGAACTAATGTTGTATCATCAACTGTCATGAAAATAATTTGTAAAACCAATTGACCATGTTCATTTGTTGCCAAAGCTTCAGCATGTGGTTTCAAACCCTTCAAAATAGTCTTTCTTTCCTTGGCAGTTGCTTTAGCAATTAAAGTACATGCGACTTCACAACCTTGAGGTGTATGGACTAATTCTGCAATTTGTTCAGATAACAATTCAATGAACTCTCTAACTTCTTCACCTTCAAAAATTTGAATATATTCTCTCATAGCGGCATGGAGAATTTGGAAACCTGTTGAACCCTTTTCAACAGACGCTTTGATTGTACCAAATAAATTCCCTGCAATTAGTTTCCTCTTTTCTGCTGATTCACTACAGACATCAACGACTGTTTCACCTTCTTTTCCATCTGAGAAATAAGCATACTGGGAACCCCAGAATTCTCTAACCATCATTTGTCTTTGTTCTGCAGTTGAATAAAGAACAAACATATCTTCAACAACGTATGCACCTTCTCTATGTCTCATCAATTTTCTTAACTTACCATGAAGTGATTTGATAACCCAAGATCTGGCGTCCTTAGATCCATAATGTAATAACTTAATGAGAAGATATTTACCATAGGCAGATGTGGCAAGTTTATAGTAAAATGGTTTCAATTCTGAACATATAGCATCTCTAGTTTCTCTGTCTGCATATTTAATTAAAGTTTGGACCACTCTTGAAGCATCATGCTTTAAAACCAAATCTCCAAGAAGACCTTGACATAATTGCCAAATTTCAGCCACTAATTTATTTCTAACTTCCTTTGGTAGAGGTGGGTTTCTAACTCTAAGTTTTTCCCATAACTTCTTGATTTGTTCAACTTGTAATCCCGACTTTCTTTTGTTTTTTCTATCCTTCAACAATTTCCTCTGTTCTTCGTGCTGTTCTTTGGATGTTTTCTTGTTTGGATCCACTGGTTTGTTGTTGGTTTCTTCATTTTCTTCATTTTCTTCTTCTTCTTCTCCTTCGTCTTCTTCGTTTTCTGAAACATCCAATTCATCTTCGCTGGAGCTTTCGACCTTCTTAGCTTTCTTTGATTCTTTCAATGTTTCTGTCTCGGTCTTTCTCTTGGTTCCTCTTTCTTTCACAGCCATGTTCGGATTTTCCACTGAAAGAATAAAATATTAAATTTTTCACTTTTCTTTCTTTTTTTCAAAAATTTTTATTCTTCATATCAACAAAAAAGTCTCTTAAAAACAAGGCTGTGCTGAAAATCCCGGAAAATGAAAGTTGCAATACAAGGCTGTTGCCATGGGAGTTTGAAACAAATATACGGCATGCTTGATGAAGAAGTGGAGTTGTTAATTATATGTGGGGATTTTCAGGCTATTCGAGAACAGAGTGATTTGAAGTATATGAATGTACCTTTGAAATATCAACAGTTGGGGGATTTCCATGACTATTATACAGGGAAATGTACACCGCCGGTTTTGACGATATTTATTGGAGGGAATCATGAAGATTCGCATTATTTGAATCAATTGCGGCTTGGTGGATTTGTTTCGCCCAATATTTATTACATGGGTCGATCCAATGTAATTTGGTATAATGGATTGAGAATAGGGGGGATTTCGGGTATTTTCAAACAACACGACTTTATGAAGGATCATCCGTCTCATTATGATTTCAATCAAAATTGGGCCGTCAGGAAATGTTATCATGTGAGAAAGGAAGACTATTTGAAATTGAGATTATTAAATACAGATAATCATATGCTGATGTTATCACATGATTGGCCTGAAGGAATCTATGATTATGGTAATAAGACTCAATTATTGAAGAAAAAACCTTTCTTTGCCAAGGACATAAAGAACCATGAGCTTGGAAACCCTTATACCATGCAATTATTGCACCATTTGAAACCCCGTAATTGGTTCAGTGGACATTTACATGTGAAATTCACTGCCACAATAGATTGGAAAAAAAGGACAAGATCGGACTCCACACTTGCTTCCAATACACAAGACAAGAAGCAAAAATGTCATGATTCAACACATAATTCCAATACACAGGAAATCGAATTAGATATGTCGGACTCGGAGTTGGAATTGGAAATCTCGGAGCACAAGCCACTTCCGGACACCAGTTCACCAGCAATAAACTCTACTGAATTTTTGGCTCTTGACAAGTGTATTCGTAAACATGATTGTTTACAAGTCATTGATATACCAGTTGATGAAACACATTTTAGTCATAAAAGAGAAAATAAGAGTTCCTTATTTTATGATATGGAGTTTCTGAGTATACTGAAATCGTATGAAGAATTCAGGCCCAGATTAAATAGTTTAACCGAAGAGGAAGTGATGAATCCTCCGTTGTGCATCTGGGATGAACTCCATAATAAGATTGAATCAAATATCAATTATTTGAAATCAATTAAATGCGATGAGGATTTTGCTGTTTTTGAGTACGAAAAATCATATAACGATGATGAAGGCAACGAGAAGAATATGCAAACGGCGAATATGATAAAATCATTTCTTATGTAGTCATTTCATTGCTCTTTAGAGCTTAGAAATAATCATGAGCATATTTGGGTATTTCTCTAATGTAGTATTATTTTTCTCTTTTATTGAACAAAAATGGACGGGAATTCCCTCTTTGGGGGAACGAGGATTCAAAAAAACGGATCCTTGTATAAAGAAAACAATACCTTAGACTCTGAAGTTGAGTCAAAAAGAGATTTATTTCCTGATCGATGGAGGAACAATAATAATGAAAAATCACAAGTTTCTTCGTTTGATGATGATAATAATCACTATGAGGACATGTACAGGTATGAAGATAAGCGAGTGTCATATACAGAAGATGAAGATTATGTAGAAGACGAAAATTATGAAGACAAACATAACCACTCAGACGATGTTCACAGTTCGGTTTTACATCGAATATTAGATTCAACTTCGCTTCATGATAACATCAAAAATGATAAGGCTTATTATACCAAATTATATAACAGATACGCTTCAAATGTCCAAACAGCAACATTAGATACCCAATATAATAAACCAGTTGATGATTTCGAGGCTTACAATAATATGATGATTAGAGATGACAAAATTAAGAATAAACTTGAAAGATTGTCTAAGCTAATGGGTAAAAAAGATAAATCTATTACCCGACTAAATGAATTTGAGCTAAGCGACATGTATATTCATCCTAAAACAGAAAGAGAGTGGTCGGAACTTGAATCGCAAACATCGAAATTGTTTAAAAAATCGAGATTTAAAGAACTGTTCAAGAGATCACCAACAATCCATTCACCATCAGAAACTAGTCAATTTCATAATTTACTTCAAGATGAAGAAAGCGGAACTAATACTCTATTGATTGACGATCATAGAGATTCACTCGATATACCCATAGATTTACAGTCAGTTAATAAATATTCCAAGAATAGTGATTTTTTGGAAAGAATTATATCCAATGAAGAAAAATTGGATTACAACTTAAGGAACATTGATCATTACGGAGACATGGATCCAAAAGGTCGAAAAAGGCGAAACCAAATTATGAAATATCTAGACAAATTCAATTTAATGAAAATATACAGAGTTCAAAAATCCAATAAATATCAAATTCAAAGAAAATTAAGTGTTAGACATTTAAACCAAATTGCTCTTGGTGGAACATTAGGCGTGGGTTTATTGTTATCATCTGGAAAAGCTTTTTCAATTGCTGGTCCTTTGGGTTGTCTTATTGGATTTTTTATTTCAGGAACTGTAGTTTTAGCTGCAATGTTGTCATTTTGTGAAATTGTCACACTAATTCCATTGTGTGGTGGAGTATCAGGCATTGCTTCAAGATTTGTTGATGATTCTTTTGGATTTGCACTTGGGGTTGTATATTGGTTATCATATGCCATTTCTTTAGCATCTGAAATAACCGCTGCTGCAATTATGCTTTCATTTTATCAAAACTTATACATTCCAGGAGATTCAATAGCTGGTTGGATAACTTTGTTCTATATGGCTACTGTTCTAATCAATTTGTTTGATATTAGAGTATATGGAGAGTTTGAATTTTATTCAACCATAATTAAAGTATTTTTCCTTTTAGGGTTATTAATCTACAATATTATTTTGAATACAGGAGGATCGGGTCCACTACATCAGAAGATTGGGACTTTATTTTGGAATGAGGCGAAATCCGATGTGTCAAATTATATAACATTTGGGCCATTCAGACCTACTTTTGATTTGGATGATACTGGTTTAGGATCATTGTCTGGTATAGGGGGAAGTAAAGGTATATTTCTTCAAGTTCTTGTTGCATCTGTTGTTGCTGCATATGCATATGTTGGAACAGAAACTGTTATTATTGCTGGCAGTGAAGCAAGAAATCCAAGGAAATCAATCCCCAATTCAACAAAAAACATATACTGGAGAATCGGAGTTTTTTATTTAATTTCAATTTTTATCATTGGGTTCAATGTTTATTCTGGGGATCCTAGACTATTAAGATATTATTCAAAAAATACAAATGTTAGTCCAAATGATATCAAACTTGAAGAAAATGTAGTTTCAATCATAGGTCAGGGAATTTGTTCTTCAAATATAATTGATTATGGAGGTTTATCGAATGGCAGTCAATCGCCATGGGTCATAGCAATTCAAGATGCAGGTGCATGCTCGTTTGCAGCAGCTGTGAATGCTTTCATGTTATATTTTGCGGTTACTGCTGGTGCTTCGCAATTGTACGCAAGTTCAAGAACACTTTATTTCTTGGCTTTACAAAATAAAGCTCCAAGTATCTTCACAATATGCAATAAGAAGGGAGTACCTTATATGAGTGTACTATTCACTTCACTATTTGGCGCTTTGTCATATTTGGCTGTTTCTAATGATACTGCAATGATCTTCGAGAGAATGGTTTCTTTTTGTGCGACAACCGGATTGTTGGTTTGGTCTTGCATGAGTCTATCATTTATTAGGTTTTATCATGCTTTGAAATTAAGACCTGATATTATATCTAGAGATGAAGAGAATTATCCCTATAGATCACCATTTCAACCGTATTTAGCATATTATGGGATGATAATGGCATTTTTGCTGGTTTTGTCTTCTGGATTTGTGGTGTTTTTAAGTGGAAAATGGTCAGCAGTATTTTTTATTTCCAGTTACGGCTCTTTGTTTTTGTTCTTGGCGTGTTATATAGTATTCTGGATTTTCAGAAGGACAAAAGTTCATAAACTGGATCAAATTGATTTAGATTCTGGCAGGAGAGAAATTGATCGAATCATATGGGAGGATGAAAAATATTATGCTTATAATCTGAAGGAGATTATTCACAAGGGGATTAGTTTCATATTCTAATATTAACTATGTAATATATATTTAAACAATGCGTGGTTATAATGTACAATTGGGTTTTGATTTTCACTATACTGTCGAATTTTTAGCTTCTAACTTACCCAGGAGTTGCGCTTTTTTCCGCTCCACTACTATGCTCTGTATTTCACTTGGCTTCAAGCCATTAGAATGTTCATCGAAGGGTAATAACTTTGTTTTGATGGTTTTATCAATCACCTCATCGTTTCTTCCATAATAAAAATCATCAAAAGTGATGCTATTCAGTTTATCTATTTTCTGTTTTTGCTTTTTAACAATATTTTCATCTGAATCATTGTGCACTTTCCCATGCGATGATTTCCTTTCTGCTACATCCGGTAAATCTTTAGCTCTTCCAAAATATCTAAACCCATTGATATTAACAGTCCCTGATTGCAATCTTGAGCTCGCCTGAAGGTGATCTGGACCTCCAAGTTCTTTAATGCGATGCTCCCATGCTCGACGCGTCTTCAACAACTTGTTTGCCTCCTCATTTATTTCTCTCAATTGGACAAAAGGCGTTTCTGGATCATGTAGTTTCCTTAAACGCTCTGAAAAATCAGAAAAAAGCCCCTGTCGATACCTCTCCGCCTCTTCAACGCTATCAACTTGCTCTGTGCGTTTAAAAACTCGTTTAGGCCTCATTTCAATAAAATAATCACACAAATTCTATTAATATTTATGCTTTACATTAAAACTAGTCTATTGTTGTTTTCTTTCGCAATACACGTCAATAATCTTTTTCTATAAAAATGGCATCATTTACCCGTAGAAACAGAGTAATGCTGTTGGCTTTGGCCATAGTAGCCACCTTGGGGTATGTTTTCCTTTCCCCAGGCTTTTCAGCGCCTTCAGAAGCCGAAGGGATCATTAAGGCCGATTTCAATGATATTCCACAAACCAACACTCCAGTAGACGAATCACTTCTTTCTGCTGCGCAGATCGATCAAAATAAGCTAGCCCCAGAAGAAAAGGTTTTTACACCAGAGGAAAAGAGCAATGTTTCGTCCGGTACAGATGCAACATTAAAGTCCAAGGAAGATTCTATTGAAAAAGCTAAATCTAAAACTTCAAAGGCGGAAGAAAATGGTAAGAAAGCTGCGGATGACGAAGAAGATGGAGTTAATGCACCAACTAAGAAGGGTAGTGCTAAAGAAGGATCAAAATCAAATAAAGGATCAAAGAATGTTGAAAAAACTGAATCAACTGCAAAGAAACCTGCAACTGTCGCAACTGCTGATGGATACGAATATGTCATTATGATTGATGCAGGTTCTACTGGTTCTAGAGTTCATGTTTACACATTTGATACTTCTGTTTCTCCTCCAAAGTTAATTAACGAAGACTTTGAAATGTTGAAGCCTGGTTTGTCTTCTTTTGATACTGACGTCGAAGGTGCTGCTGCATCTTTAGATCCATTATTAGAATTAGCACTCAAATCAATTCCAAAGGATAAACATTCATGCTCACCTGTTGCTGTCAAGGCAACTGCTGGTTTGAGATTGTTAGGTACTGCCAAATCAAACGCTATTTTGAAAAGAGTCAGATCACACTTGGAAGAGGACTACCCATTCCCTGTTGTTGAAGGTGATGGTATTTCTATCATGGAAGGTTCAGATGAAGGTGTTTATGCCTGGATTACTGCTAATTACTTGTTAGGTAATATTGGTTCATCAAAACCAATTGATACTGCAGCTGTTTTCGATTTAGGTGGTGGTTCTACCCAAATTGTTTTTGAACCAACTGCTGGTGAAAAGATGATTGAAGGTGAACATAAATACTCAATTGAATTTGGTGGTCGTAAGTTCACCTTGTATCAATACTCACATTTAGGTTACGGTTTAATGCAAGGAAGAAGAAGAGTTAATGCTGAAATCTTGAAGACTGAATTGAAAACCAACAAGCAATTGCAGCCATTGACTACAGCCCAAGAAAAGTCTAAGACTTTAAAAGCCACTGTTTCGTTGGAAAACCCATGTGTTCCACCGGGTGTTATTGCGGAAGATGTTGTTGTTGAAATGGATGACAAAACTAAGTACATTGTCAATTTCATTCCATCTGCTAAAGATAAGAGTGATGCTTCTGCGAAATCAGCTGCAACTCAATGTAAGTTTTTGACTGAATCTATCTTGAACAAGGATGCGCTCTGTAAAGAAGAACCATGTTCTTTCAATGGTGTTTATCAACCTGCATTCAAGCAGAGTTTTGCTCAAGCTGCTGATATGTTTGTTTTCTCTTATTTCTATGATAGATTACAACCAATTGGTATGCCATTATCATTTACTTTAGAAGAAATGAAACAAATCACTGAACAAGTTTGTTCTGGCTCTCATTCTTGGGATAAATATTTCACACAACCTGCTCATATCAAGGAGCTTGAAGACGAACCATTATGGTGCCAAGATTTGACCTTCATGACCTCTCTGTTGCACATTGGATATGATATCCCATTGACAAGAGAATTACGTACCGCCAAGACTATTGAAGGTAATGAATTGGGTTGGTGTTTAGGTGCCTCTTTGCCTTTATTAGAAAAGAGTAGTGGCTGGTCATGTAAAATCACTAAGGATTTGTAGGTCTCTGGTTTATAATATATATTATCTTGATTTGAAAAATTACCCTTGAATTGTATTTATCTCTTTTATATTATATATATTTCAATGGCGATCCCCATCAAGAGGAGTGACTCTGTCAGCTCAGAAAAGGAGCCGGTGCTACACTCTTGCTTAACTCAGTCGACTGGTGAAACAGGCGGAAACAGCATTAATATTCATTCACAGACGCATTCCATATCTAATAATTCATCATTTCGATCATTAGCGTTAAGACTAGATAAGAAAGACCGTCCAACTACCCCAGAGGAAGAGAAGGAACTTATCACTTGTCTGGAACGTTCTGATCTTCGATCGGTAAGATCGCATGTTGATTTGGCAAAGACCGTCCAAACGGTGAGGGGATTAAACAAATCACTCAATAGAGCGACAGTCCATCTGGGTATCGAGAAAGTTGTAATTATAACGAAGGCCAGAGATAACTCTTTGGTGTATCTCACAAAGGAATTAGCAGAGTGGCTACTACAATCATATCCGAATATGACAGTTTATGTTGATCAGAAATTGGAATCAAGTTGTAGGTTCAATAGTTTTGGGCTTCTGAAGGACATCCCAACATCACTCGGTAGATTAAAATATTGGAATCGTGCATCGCTTGGACAGAATTCGGACTCAATTTCGTTTGTTATTACACTGGGTGGTGATGGGACCGTTTTACATGCTTCTACGCTTTTTCAAACCGTTGTCCCACCAATAGTTTCCTTCAGTTTGGGGTCATTGGGATTCTTAACTAACTTTGAATTTGAAGACTTCCGAAGCGTTCTAACTACCGCTATATCCGATGGTGTCAACACAGATTTAAGAATGAGATTCACATGTAGGGTACATGATGAAAATGGGAATGTGGTAGATGAACAACAGGTTTTAAATGAACTGACAATTGATCGTGGCCCTTCACCATATGTCACTATGCTTGAATTATATGGCGATGGCGAGCTTTTAACAGTGGCACAAGCCGATGGTTTAATCGTTGCAACACCAACCGGGTCCACTGCGTATAATCTTTCTGCTGGTGGAAGCTTGGTACATCCAGAAGTAAGTGGTATCTGCATTACCCCTATTTGTCCACATACGTTGTCATTCAGACCTGTTATGGTACCTGATTCCATGATCTTGCAAATAAAAGTTCCTGAAAGATCAAGATCCACAGCTTGGGCTGCTTTTGATGGTAGAGAGAGAATTGAGATAAAGCAAGGAAATTATGTTTCCATCAAGGCTTCTATCTTTCCATTTCCAACAGTTAAAAGTGCTACTAATGATTACTTTGGAAGTGTTTCTAGGGTATTGAATTGGAATACTAGGAAGGAACAACGCAGTTTCAAGCATTTGTTAAGTGATAAGAACAAAAGAATGTGGGATGAACAGGAAGCACAAGATGTTGTGGAAGAGGATGATGGTAAATTTGATATAGACTATTCTGACGATTGATACATCTATCTATAGCGTTCATTTATAATGCTGAGCCGATTGGTAATGCGCCACAAACTTTTTCCATGCGCCACTCTTCTCTGCCTTCCACAAAAATTAATGATTAAAATCAAGAACGCCATTATATAGTGTCTTCATATAGAAAGGGATTTCAGATGGAATCTGACAGTCATAGAAGAAATCAAATTAACACTGAAGGCTTTACTGAAAAATCAATTGATATGCCAGTTATACCAGATGTGAAACTGGATGATCACAATGACGCAGTCTTTGTTGATCAAGACAAAGCCAATAATGAAGGTATTAATAACGAAAAGATAGGTGTTAGTGGAAACAAAATGACATACAGAGGGTCAATGGATTCATATGTTGCCACAAAGAACTCGAACCACAACTTTGAAACATTTCTTCCCGTGATGGAACCTTCCTTAGACTGCGATAAGGGGTTTTTCACGTGGACTATTAATGATTTGAAATCAATGGGAAGCGGAAAACATGTTAGTGAATCATTTATTATTGGGCAAATGCAATTCCGGATTCTCATCACACAAAAGGAATCTAACACATTTTCAGTATTTCTGGATGCTGAACCAACCGATAGAAAAAATGGTGATTTGGATGATTGGTCTTGTCCTGTTTCTTTCACTTTAATTTCTTGGGAATCTGATACTGATTTAAGCCATTCACAAAGTACAAACTATAGATATAGCACTCACTCTCATGATTGGGGATTCAATCGTTTCATAGATAATAAAAATGCATTTGGGTCATCACTTCTCAACAAAAATAGGGTCAATATTACGGCATGTGTGATTGTATATGATGATTACACCAATATATTATATAGTAATATGGAGAAATATGATTCAAAAAAATCAACTGGTTATGTTGGAATAGAAAATCAAGGTGCTACATGTTATTTAAATTCGTTATTACAGTCATACTTTTTTACACTGAACTTTAGAGATAAGGTCTACCAGATTCCAACAAATGATGAGATCAATTTTGATTTAACAGATTATAGAGAATATAAATCTCAAGAAAAGTCTGTTTCTTTGTCACTCCAAAGAATATTTTATAAATTACAAACATCTCATCAAGCAATTGGGACTTTGGAATTAACTCAAAGTTTTGGTTGGACAACAGCTGATTCTTTTGAGCAACATGATGTCCAAGAGCTGAATAGAATTTTAATGGATAAACTTGAAAACAAAATGAAAGGTACCGACATTGATGGATGTTTAAGCGACATTTTTGTTGGAAAAATGAATAGCTTCATCAGGTGTGTCGATGTAGACTATGAAAGTAACAGAGAAGAAGATTTTTGGGATATTCAACTTAACGTTAAAGGTTTGAAAAATATAAAAGAGTCTTTTGAGAATTATGTTGCTCTTGAAATGCTGGATGGGGATAATAAATATGATGCAGGTGATTTTGGGTTACAAAATGCTGAAAAGGGTGTTATTTTTGAATCTTTTCCTCCAGTGCTACATGTCCAATTAAAAAGATATGAATATGATTTTAACTATGATCAAATGGTTAAAATTAATGACCGTTATGAATTCACACCTTCTATTGACTTGAAACCTTATATGTCCAAATCATCCCCAAATTATGATGAAAATTGGGATTATGAGCTACATGGAGTTTTAGTCCACCAAGGTGACGTTTCAGTTGGTCATTATTATGCTATGATAAAGCCTTCAACTGATGATAAATGGTTTAAATTCGAAGACGACAGAGTTGTTAGAGCTACTCCCCATCAAGTATTTGAAGAAAACTTTGGTTCAAACAGACAACGCATAGATACAAAGGGTATGACTAGAGATGAAGTGCAAAATTTGTTCTGGAAGCATTCAACATCCGCTTATATGTTGGTTTACATTAGAAAGGATAGCTTGAATGAGGTTTTAAGAGACAATAATGCCAGCACAATTCCTGAACATATCATAAAACAAGTGGAATATGAGAACGAGCACGAGTTGAAATTGAAAAAAGAAAAAGAGCAGATGCACTTATACGCAAACTTTCATTTAGCTACAGATTTAAGATTTGCAAAATTCACAGGATTTGACATTGGCCCAAATTTATCAAACAAAACAACATATTGTCCTGAATTATATGATCAGGATTCATTTCCATTGGATTTGAAAATATTAAAATCTGATCCAATTGATAAACTATTTGAATTGTTTGCTCAAAACGAATATGGTGAAAACAATTATGATAGTTCCAAGCTCAAAGATTTAAGATTATGGAAAATGGAACTCAGAGATAATGAAACGTTTCGTCCTTCCAATCCTATCAATTGTGAATATGGCGCGCATGCAGACTTGACCATTGGAGAGTTATGTAAAGTAATTGATCGAAGGCGTTATCAAGGCTACCAGGGGCCTACTCATATTTATTTATATGTTGAAGATTTGTCTTTGGATTTAAATTTCATTTTCACAAAAAAATTGGCAGATATTCAATTGGCACAGTGCAATGCAGCTAATGAAATAAAAGAAAATGAGGATTTAAATGAAAAGTTGTTTTCATTGGCACAAATCATAAGAAAAAACCACAGACCATCTTGGGATACAATTGTTGATAACAAACATAAATTGATTTTTATTAAATTTTTTGATGACACTGAAAACTTAATCAAAGGATTAGGACATTTGGTCATTGACCAGAGCACTACAATCAAAAGTTTAAGCAAGTTAATATCACATGTTTTAGATTTTTCCGATGAAACTATAATGTTCTTCGTGGAAGAGGTTACCTCAGATAAAGTTCTTATTCCGGAATTTGATAATACATTGTATGAATCAGAAATTTCGAACGGGGATATACTTTGCTTTGGCATGTCTACTGTTGGCAGGTCTCTTGATAGTTCATTACGAATGGTCAATCAATATTACAGCTTTTTATCTACAAGACGTCATTTTAAGGTGATACACAACTTACTTGTTGAAGAAAATGAGGAGGAATATATTGATCCGATAGAATCAGATGTAATTCAAAAGAGAGAATCAACACCTGGTAGCTCTCAGCCTATGATAGATTTGTGGCTGTCATATAAATCTAGTTTCAACGATATTGCAAATAAAATTGGACATGCTATAGAACATGACCCTAAAAAATTGCGTATATTGTATGTTGATGGTAATCAAAAAATAATCCTCAAGTCCAATTTTGATTTCAGTTGTTTTGCAAACACTCCCCAATCCAGCGAAATAATTTTAGCTTATGAAATACTAAATATACCATTGAGAGAATTGGAAGAATTAAAAGATTGCACCATCTTTTGGGTGGGGAATGGGATTTGTAGAGAGGAAAGACATGATTTTTCAGTCCCAAGGTCTTCAACCATTGATAATTTATTGGATAAATTGGAACCAAAGGTGCAATTCACTTCTGATAAACGAAACGATTTATTCATTTGGACAGTCGATTCTACTCTTCAATTTGAAAGTCTTTGTCCATTAGATTATCAAATCGAAAATGATAGATTTTTTGTTGTCGGTTATTATCCAGAATTTACTGAAGTTCTTCACAAGGGGTCCTCTACTGAATCCTTAATCACAGGATATCATTTTTTCCAATCAACAGAAAATTACCATAGCTTGCCGTTTATTTTCAAGTTGATCAAGGGTGAATCATTTCTAGACATGGGCATTAGATTGAAAAAACTATTGGGTTTATCTGAAAAGGAATTCAAAAACGTTCAAATTGGAATTGCAAACGATACAAGAATTGATTTTTTTGATCCAAAGAAATCATTAGAGTTATATGATATTTTTGAGGATGGAAGCAAGATGGTTTTAAATCACCCTGACAGGAACGCCCGTCGTGGAAGTATTCAAAGTTCTATTGTAATCAAAGGCTGAATATTTAATTATCATTTTGTATTTTATTGATGTCTTTTTAGTTTTGATATAGATATTCACTGCTCTCATCTCATGGTGTAAAATTCCAATAATTTTACTTTATTTTGAAATGCTCTCTTCATATTCTAGTCTCCGGTAATCGGTACTGCTTAGCTTGTCCTTAAAACTTTGGTCTTGACCTCCGATCACATCAATTACAACTAACTTTAGTGG